>JAJMZS010002974.1:0-89597 GCA_023807205.1 Isotricha prostoma | reverse complement strand
AAAAAATCAGTTCCAGTAGTAGAAGACGAATCAAAAGGTAACAATATCCAAACAAAAAACCCATCAGAAGGTGACATACTTCACTTAGGTAAAAACACAGACATAGTATCAACAACAAACAATCAAAAAAAAAATTATCGAGGTTACGACTCTCCCATGAACAGTTCCTTTAACCGTTCATTTCGTAGAAACAACTCATCACGTCGTTCGACAAAAACTCGTAGAAGAGGAGAATATCCATACATAATAAAAGAAAAAGATGACCACATAGAATTAATAATATTCGGTGATTGTTTCGACAAAGAAAAAACTCTTCCAATATGGGTAGATCAAGGTAAATATGTTAAATTTATGGTAAATGGTAAATGGAGAATTGATCCTAAATATGAATATACAACTTCAGAAGGGAAACAAACAAGTAATTCAGTAGGTTTTAATTATGGTGCTTTAGTTGGTAGAATTGGTTCATGTGAACCTTTTGTAGTTAAAAATGAATTAATACAATATGCTGAAGTTTCCGGTCCTTTATATTTAAGAATGCAATTACCTAAAAATGTTTAATGTGAACCTGATGGACAATTATCTTTAAATATTTTTGATTCTCAATTATTAAGTGTTGAAGAAATTAATAGGAGAATTGGTTAAAAAATATGAAATAATATATTTAAAATATAAAAAATAAAATTTGTGAAAAAATATTTTATGAAAAAAAATAATGAATAAAAAAATAAAGATAGCCTATGAAAATATCTAGAGAATAAAACTAAAATCCTTTAAAAGGCGTTCCTGACTTTAGATTGAATATTTGTGAAAAAATCCAATCCTAGAAGCTAAAATCCTTTTAAAAGCATTCCTGAGTGTAGATGAAAATTTTAAATCTTGTTATAATTTATTGTTTTAATAATCTGAATAATAGAGCTTTTTTATATTTTTACACAAACTATATATATTTTATTTATAAAAATTTTTTTTAATTTATTAGTATGTTTTTAATTTATTTATACAAATAAATTATTTAAAATGAATATAAATAATAACTCAGATTTAATTAAAAACAAATTATTTTAAATATAATATATAATTAAAAAAACTTTTATTTTTTTTTTCTTAATAAAAAATAGTCCAGATACTAAATAACAAAATTAAAAATTATTATAAATTTTAAATATGTCACAAACAGTTATAAACAATTTAAATAACAATGAAATATTAAGACAATTACCAAATTGTTATGTAGCAAATTGTAATTATTGTGCATCAAAAGACCAATGTGATCAATGTAAACCAGGATTTGAATTACTAAATTCAAAATGTTATAACACAAAATGTCAAATTTTTAGAAAATGTAAATTTTGTACAGAATTTGATTGTGTTCATTGTGAAAAAGGATATAAAGTATCATATGGATTTTGTGAAATAGATGAAAATTTATTTAAACTCCATATTTTATTAGGAGTAATTCTCCCAATATTTATTTTATTCATTATTATATTATCATGTATAATTTATTGTAGAAGAAAAAAAAAGAAAATATCACAAAAAGTAATAAGTGCTGATATTGTAGCTCAAAGAAAACCAACTTCAGGACAATATATAATAATTAATACTACAAATATTAATAATTCAGGAACAATTTCATTTAATGATGAAAAAACTGAATCAAATACTCCAATTGGTATTATTAATAAAATTAAAAAAAATGTTATTTCTTCTAAATTTAAAAATAATAATAGTAGTTGTAATATTAATCATTGTGTTTTATGTGAAAAATCTATTTTTTCTTTTGCAAATTGTGGTTGTGGTTTATGTAAAGAACATAGTCTACAAAAAAATCAAAAATGTCCCATTCATAATTGTTTATTAGAAGATAATATGGTTATTAAAAAGGAAATAAAGAAAAAATTAGAAAAAAAAAATTCACATAATGAAGATGACGTTAAAATATGTCCAGTTTGTAAAATTAAAAATGGAACTGTTAGTTTTAATTGTGGTTGTCCTGTTTTATTATGTACTAAATGCTTTAATGATAATGTATATGTTTTTAAATTTAATAGATGTCCTGGTTGTAATAAACCATATGATCCAAAAGCTTAAAATATGGCATCTTAATTTTTATTATGATTTATATTAAATTGTGTAAAATTTTTATATTTTTAATTCTTCTTTTGGGATATTATTTATATTTATATTATAATTTTTATATGATAATTTTTTTGTAAATAAAATTTTAAATTAGTATTTTTTTATTTTTTTAATTTATATATAATTTATTTTATAATATTGAATATTTTTTCCTCTAAAAAAGGAATTAACATTGGATTTGATAATAAAGTTACATCAATAATATTCATTGATAAAAAAATTGGTTTATTTAATTTTTGTGAAATATTTTGACTTAAGAATTTACTATAAGAATTAGGAATATCATCAATTAAATCTGATGTGGCAATTGTATCTAATGTAGGTATAGACATTACTAAATTATCAAAAGTCATATTTGAATTACCAATATATATATAATACGAATCTTTCATATTTAAAATTTGTAAAGGAATGTCATGATTTGAAAAATTAAGAATATAATTTTGATTTTTCATTCTTTTTCTTTTTTTTCAAAAAATAAAATATTATTAAAAACAAAATAAATTAAAAATTATATAAAAAAAAATGTCATCAACAATAGTAAGAAAAGCATCAATAATAGGAAAAAAACCATCAATAATTGAGAAACCAAAATCTAAAGAATTAAAAAAAAGACAATCATTAATAAATTTAAACAATAAAATATCAAAAAAAATGGAAAAAGTAAAAAGAAATATAGTACCAGATCCAGGAGATGAAAAACCAATAACAAAATGTCAAAATTGTTTAAATTTAGGAAGAAATTATCTTCAATTAACATGTCAACATTCATTATGTGGAGTATGTATATCTCGTATTTTATTAAAAAAAGATTTTAAAATGTTAATTCCTCAAAATAAAATTACAATAAAATGTCCTTTATGTAAAAATGGTACAATAGATACAACAATTGAAAAAATAAAACAATTAGTTGAAGAAGGTAAAAATTTAAGAGGGAAAATTGAAAAAAGTCCATGTACAGTTCATAAGAAAACTGGAGATGGATATTGTTTAGAATGTAAAAAATGGATTTGTAGTGAATGTAAAATTTTATTTCATAATGATTATTTTAAAGATCATCATATTGTAGAAAAAGAACCAAATCCAAAAGTTTTTTGTAAAAATCATAATGAAAATGAATGTGATATGTATTGTAGTGATTGTAAAGAATTAGTTTGTCATATTTGTACTTTAAAAGGTGAATATCATGAAAATCATAGAGTTATTACTATTGATGATTTTAAAAGAGAATCTCTTTCTCAAAAAACTAGTTTTATCAATAAAAATTATGATGATTTTCTTAAAAATTTTGATAACATTGAAAATTTTTTTAAAAATTGTAGTAAGAATTGTTATAATGAAAAAAAATCAATTATGAATGAATTAATTGATTTAGTTAATAAAATGAAAGAAAGTATTGAAAAAATGAATCAGTATAATATTTTTATGGATAATTACTTTAATATTATTAAAAATTGCTATTTTAATTTTTATTATGATTTAAAAGATAAAGAACCAACATTAAAAACATTAAATTTTATTAATTCAATAACAAAAGAAATAGGACAAATAGAATTTAAATCTGAATTTCAAGAAGAATTAGAATCAATAAAAAAAGAAATTGAATTAATTGATAAAACAAAATTTTTTTATCATGAAACAAAATTTATTCAACATCCTCTTCATTTAGAAAAAATATTTTCAGTACATGAAACTCAAATATATGCAATTCAACAATTATCAGATGGTAGATTAGCAACAGGCGGAAGTGATAATAAAGTTAATATTTGGAATTTAGAAACATTAAGAGTAGAAAAAGAATTAAATGAACATACAAAACCAATTTTTTGTATTATTCAACTTGAAAATAACCACATTGTTACTGGTTCAGGTGATAAAACAATTAAAATATGGGATTTAAATTATGAGCCAAGTAAATATGCTCATTTAATTAATAATGAAAGTAATAAAGATTTATTATCAAAGAGTTTTAATCAAAATAACATTGAAAATTCAGAAATTTCAAATCAAAATAATGAAAATGAAAGAGAAAAAAGCAAAAAAATTAATATAAATAATATAGAAGATGAAATTCCAGAAAATATAGAAGAAGACAAACCAGATGAAGAAAACAATGATACAAGATTAAAAGAAAATAAAACTAATGAAGAATTAAGTCAAAGTATGCCAAATCCAAATATTCAAAAAAATAAATTAAAAGAAATTGTAAAAAACTTAAATGATAATTCATTCCATAGTATAATAACATTAGAAGGACACACAGGAGAAATATATTCAATAATTGACATAGGAAACAATGGTATTTGTTCATGTTCTCAAGATAATACAATTAAAATATGGTCTCTTGAAAAATATAATTGTATTCAAACATTAACAGGTCATACGAATAGTGTTGGTTCAATTATACAAATATCATCTCAATTTATTCTTTCAGGAAGTTCTGATTTTAAATTACGTTTATGGGATTTAAATCAAGAAAATCCAGAAGGTATTGTTTTAAGTGGTCATACAAATGGAATTTTTTGCTTATTACTATTAAAAAATGGAAATGTTGCTTCTGGATCTTGTGATAAAACTATTAGAATATGGGATTTAAATGAAAAAAAATGTAATGTTGTTTTAAAAGGTCATAATGGTTATGTTTGGGCTTTGGTTCAAATGAAAGAAGATCATAAAATTGCAAGTGGATCTAGTGATGGGACTATTAAAATATGGGATTTAAATTATAATCAGTGTTTTGTTACTTTTAAGGCTCATAGAGGAGATGTTGCTTGTATGCATGTTTTATCTGATAAGAAAATTGCTACTGGAGGTATTGATAAAGTTATTAAAATTTGGGAAGAGTAATTTATTTATTTTTTTTTTTTGAATATTTAATTTTTCAAATTTTTATTTTGAATTATTTTAATAAAGTCTTATTTAATTATCATAAAATTACTAATAATAATGATAATAATATATTATTATATGAAATAAATCCATTTGATAATATTTTTATTATACAATTTGAAGAATTATAATATAAATGGGCTTTTTTTGTTTCTCTTTCATAATAAAATAAATCATCTAATTGACTTTGACTTAATTCATCATAACATTCAAATCTTTTTATAGTATGACATTCATTATCATATTTTTTATTAAGTAACTTTAAATATTTTTTCCATTTCTTTCTATTAACAGTCATTGGAATAGGACAAAATGATTTGCCATCAGCTCTAAAACCACAAGTACATATTTGAGTGTAAATAACAGGTTTCATATTTTTATAAAATCCAGTAGTATAATTACATAATTCTCCAAGTGTACATTCAATAAAACCATCTTTATTAATTCTATTTTCACTAATATTAAAATAATCCAAAGTTGCACATTGTCTAGTTTCATTATTTATAATATTAGTTTCACATAAAAAAGAATTTGGATTTGAATAATTTAAAAAAGTACCATTTTCAAGTGAAAAATAAGGAACACAAGTATTATTTAAACAACCCAAATAATTTTTACAATGAAAATCATCTAAACAAAATTGACCTTCTTTTTTTTGTTCTTTACAATATAATCCATTACAAAATAAACCTTTATTACAATCAGTATGATCCACACATCTTTCATCATATGTTCTTCCTGAACAAATTCCTTGAAGACAATATCCAGTTTTATTATCTTTTCCTTTAATACATTGTGAATGAGAACTACATTCTTCACCAGGATATTTTAATGATTTTTTTTCTTTTATTTCTGATTCTATACAAGTTGAATTGTAAGTATAGTTTAATTGAGTTGTATTTATATTAAAATTACATTTATAATTTTTTTGACATATATTTTGAAGATATACTTTTATATCAGTACCATTTTTATTAAATGGATTTATTGAATATGCACAAGTTTGTGAATTTAATATCATTTCTTTTTTTGAATAATTATCACAAAAATAAATTGGACATTGAAATTGTTTATTTTTTGGATATGGTGGTGTTGAGTCATAACCAAAAACTGTTTCTAATGAGCATAAAGTATCATTTGTAATTATACTATTATTTTCAAATAAAATTAAATTTTTTTTAAGTTTCATATTTTCTTTTATAATATCCCAATTTCTTCTTAACATTTCTCTACAATAAAAACCTTTTGGTTCATCAGAATTACAATATTTTATATATTCTTCATCAAAAGTTTTTTTAATTTGTTCAAATAATTCATTCCATAAATTAGGTAAATCTAATTCTCCTTTTTTACAAATTCTTTTTGGTTGATTTGATATTGAACAAACACAATCTTTAATTATAATAGAAGTATTATGTGAAGTTGAATAACGACATTCTTCATCTTCTATATTACATTTACTTTGAATTAAACCTATATTTAAACATTTATTATTATATACTCTTCCATTTTCACATAAATATGGTGAATCATTTTCATTTAATTCAGTTCCAATTTTTAAAGAAAATAATTTTGTACATTTATTATTATAGCATTCTAAATTTCTTTTACATTCATTTGATGATGAACATTTTTCATTTTCATTTTTTAATTTTTCACATTTTTTATTATTTGAACAATAATAACCAAAATAACAATATTCTGAATTTGAACATATTTCACCTTCTTTTTTTCCCATACATATTCCATTATTACATTCATCATTTAAACAATCTTCATTTGATTCACATTCTCCTCCTGGATATGCTTTTTTATAATATTCATATTCTGAAGATTCACAACTTGAATTTTTATAAAAGTCAAATTTACATGTCTTTAAAATATTACATTTTTGTAAAGTAAAAAAATCATTATCTTTAATTGAACATAAATCATCTTCGATTATTTTACCACATTCATATTGTGGACATAGTATATCATTTATAAATTTTGATTTTATGAAAATAAGATAATTTATAAATAAAAGGAGAAACATTTAAAAATTATATTTCATAATTTAATAATTTTTTAAAAATTATAATTTTAAATTTACTATTAAAATTAAAATTAATATTTCCATTTTTTATTTTGATTATTGAATAATATCCTCCTATCTTTACTTTTTTTTAAATTATTCCCAATAAAATTTATCATAGTTTTCTTGAAATTTTTCATTATAATAATTTGAATAAGAATCCGTAAGATAAATTGAATCACAATTTGAATAATCATTAATAAATAATAAACTTTGTAAAATGAGTAGAGGTGTCTTATTTTTAATATATTTTTTAACATCTTCATCATTACTTATATAAAAAAATTGTTTATTATATAGATAACATAAACAATGGGTACATCCTACATTAAGAGCATCTTTAAATCTTTCATTAGGATTATTTTTAGACCCTGCATTATGATTATCTTTAAATTTTTTATCAATTTTTTTTTTTAATTCTTCATATGAACAATTTTTTTCAATTTCAATTGTTTTTGTAATACTTTCTAAACGTATATCAATTTTCATTTTTTTTATTAAAATATTAAATAATTTTACATAATTTTTAAATTTCCATTTTTATAAGTTTAAAATTTAAATATATAATTTAGATTATTTATAATTATTTTTAAATAATTTATTAAAAATAATGGAAAAAACCAATAATCATTTTTTTCCAAAAATAAAAAAATCAATATATGATGTTTTTTATTATTTATTTTATAAATATAATTCAGACCCATATAAGGACATAATAATAGGATTTATTGAATTCTTACAAATTCTTTCTTTTTCTATGAATGAAATTGTAAATATTATATTTAAATATATTTTTTTAGTTTTATAGTGATAATAAAAATAATTCAATGTTTTTGAAATTTATAAACATTTTTAAATTTATGAGAATTTTTTCTTTTTTAAAAAATAAACAAAATTTGTTTTTGATTGTTTTAATTTTTTCTTATTTTTTATCATTTTCATCATTTTTTATTTTTTTAAATCTTGTTAAAATTTCATATTTTAACAGAAATTTAAAGTCAAGAAATTTTCAATTATTTATTTTAAGATTTGAAATGTATTATTTAAAATCATTATTTTTCTATCCATTTTCAGGTAAATGATAATATAATAATATTATATAGAAATAAACTTAGCAATTATTTTTTGTAAAGATGGAGGTGTTTTGTTTGGGAATAAATTAAATTGTTATACTGGCAATCATATTATATTTTTTATTTTAAGTATTTTTTGTTTTTTTTTTTTATTCTTTATGTGTTTTATATTTATATCTTTTTCATTTTCAAAAAATGAAAAAACTTCATCAGCTTTAATAAAATATTGTTTTGTTGATTCAGCAAAATATTTTTTATATATAAAAACAGGATTTGCTATTTTATGTGCGATTGATATAATACATAATGTAAAAGATGTTATGATTTTTTTTTTAATATTTTCATCAATTTTTTCAGTTTATTTTAATTATATTGAATATTCATATCAATTTGAAGCTTATCATAAAGATAAAATATTTTATTATTTTTCATATATTAATTTTTTTTCTGTAATATTACTTTTAATAACATATTTAGCAAAAAATACAATAGTAGGATTTATTTATATCTTCATTATTATTGTTCTATTTTTATTTTTATATATTTTTATTAGACCAAAAAATATTATCAATTTACATCAACCAAATTATTATTTAAACGAATATTATATTTACTATCAATTAATTAATTTAATAAGATTATTACATGAAAATTTAGAAAATAGAGAAAATATATATAATATAATTAATTTTTATTCAATAATAAATAATACAAATATTGACCATGATATAATTGATAATTTATATAAAAAAAAAGATACTGAAAATAATGAAATTCGTTTTTATTTATTAAAATACATTGAAAAAATTTTTAAAAAATCAATAAATGAAAATCAGAATTCTATTTTACTTAGAGTTCAATATGCCTATTTTTTATTTCACAATATGAATAAATTTAATAGTGGTTATTTAGAAATATATTCTTTAAATGAAGAAATGAAAAATAACCAAATTTCTTATACAATGTCTCAACAATTTTATATTTATAGAATAAAAAAAAAAATGGAAGAAAAATGTTTAGAATATAGAATTGATAAAACCCAAATTTCAATTAAATTTCAAATAAATTGTTTTATTAAATTAATAGCAGAAGTTTCTAAAATGTATTATGAATTTTGGAATATATTATTAAAATCAAATATATATATAGATGTTAAAAGTTTAGATAAATATGGAAAAAAAATTAATAATATTACAAGAGATATTGAAAAAAAATATCAATCACTATCTTCAATGAAATTAAAAAATAGGTCAATTTTTATATTATATGCACATTATTTAAGAGATATATTAAATGAAAATGAAATTTCAGAAAAAATACTTTCAAAAGAATTAATATTAGGTAATTCAAATGATGAATCTATATATATAGGATATGATAATTTTGATATTAATGATATAAAACCATCATCAAACTTTCAATATTTAATTGCTTCTGCAAAATCAAATGGTTCAATAATAAAATGTTCCCCTGATTTTTGTAAAAAAATAGGGTATACTAATAATCAACTTTATGGAAAAAAAATTAATTTAATTATTCCAACTTTTTTAAGAGAAGAACATAATAAAATTTTAAATGATTATTTTTCAAATAATAAATATAAATTTAAAAATGAGGGAAATAAATCTTTACTTCAAAGTTTAATTTATTTTAAAACTAGTTTAATATATATATCCCCTTTATTTATTGAAATATTTATAATTGTTGATGAAGATTATACTCAATATATGATGGTAAAAATTGATAGTGAAAATGATATTATATATAACAAAATGTTATCTGATTATTGTCATATTTTAACAAATACTCAATTTAAAATTCAAAATTTTACTCCTAATTGTCTTGAAATATTAAATTTAAAAGGAAATTTGATTAATGTAGACTTATTAAACTATATAAAACAATTTAAAGAAATTAAATATAATTATTTAATTAATCATGAAAATAAAATTGAAGGATTATATAAAAAGATTAAAAGATATTTATTTGAAAATAATTTTTATACAAAATTCCCTGAAAAAAATATAAAATGGATTTTAAATAATAAATTATTTAAAATTTGTGTTAAAAAAATAAAAATGAATGAAAAATTAGTAGGATATACTTTTATTTTTGAAATTTCATATGATAAAGAAATAACATCAAGAGATTTATATCAACCAATAAAATGTGAAACACCAAAAGTTGTTCCTTTAAAAACATTTCAATTTATGAGAAAAGAAAAAACAATAAAATCATTAAAATCAGAAAATCTTTTAAAACCTTTTTTTATACAGAAAGAAATATTAAATTTAAATAATGATTTAATTGGAATTAATCCAAATTTTATACCTGCAAAAGAAAAAATTGTTGATTTTAATATAGAATCAAAAGAATATACATTTAATAATAAATCATCATATATTTCAAATGGTATGAATTTTGGAAAAATAATAGATTATTATCATAAATATAATAATCAAAAAGAATTAAATAAAGAAAATAAAGAAATTGAATCTTCTTCATCAAATTATGAAAATTCAAGTAGTAGTAGTTCATATTATACTTTTACATCTGAAGAAACTTCAAATTATTCTTCATCAAAAGATGAAAAAGAAATAATAAAAACAGATTTAAGTAAAATTTCAATAAATAAAATTGAAGATAATTATTATAAAGTAAAATTATCAAAAATATTTTTATTTGGTTATGATTATAAATCAAATTTAATTGTAGAAATAAAAAATTATAATAATAAATCTAAAATTCAAGAAATTTTGGAAATTGAAACAGATAAAACCAAACAAATTATAAATAAAAATAAAAGAAAAAAAGAAAATGCTTTTCATAAAAAATTTACTATAAATGTTGGTAAACTTTTAATTTCCCCTGAAATAAAAAAAATGGAAGAAAAAAAAATAAATAAAACACAAACAAATTTTTCAAATTCAATTTCAAAAGCAAGACTAAACAAAAGTATAAAAGCATTAATGGTATCAAATTCAATAAATTTTATTATTTTTTTTTTATTTCCTTTATATTTTTTTCTTAATGCTTATAATGACAAAAAATCAATTTCAAATTTACTTTCAATTTGTAGTTATTTATTTAGATTAATTGATTATTCAGGAGAAGTATTTTATTATTCTTTTCAAATTTCAATATTAAAAAATGAAAAATACGTGAATACAAATCCATCATCTTCTGATATTTTATCAATGGCAAAAGAAGTAATTTTTAAAAAATATAAGAGTATTTTAGATTTACTTAATCAACTATCAAATTATAGTGTATTATTATCAAAAAAATATCAAAAATTAAAAAGTAATTATACAGTAAATTTAGTAACTGTGACTAATCAACTTGGTTTTTATGTTCAAAAAGTACCAGTTCTTAATTTTATTGAAGAATATGCATCTTCTGTTTATATTTTTGCTAATAGAAATGATTCTAAATTATATTTACTTTCAAAAGAATTTTTTACTCTTTTAACAAATTTAGAAACATTTTTTTCAGATAGTTTTGTACCATATCAACAATTATATCATGAGCAATATCATGATAATAAAAAACATACTGAAATAAAATTAGAATGTATTCCAATAATTTTTAGTATAATAGCATTTGCAAGTATTATTTTTATTTTTATTACTAATAAATATGTTATTATTGAAAAAGAAAAACATATTAAATATTTTTTTAAAATATCTCAAGAAAAATTAGAAAAAATTATTTTAAAATGTAGTAAGTTTATGAAATTAAATCTTGGTGTTTATAATAATCCAAGAGAAAATATTTCAATTCCAAAAATAAATATGCATGAATTAAATAATTGTGATGAAGATGTTTCTTTATTAAGTGAAGATAATTTATCAAAATCAAATGAAAATAATGATTCAAAAAAAGTAAATATTAATCCAAAAAAAAATATATTTAAAAATTTAAATGAAAACAAAAATTCTAATAATTCAAATATTTGTCAATATCAAAAAGAAATCATTTCTATTTTATCATTATATGTATTTCTTTTTTTTTTTATTATTAGTTTATTCATTTTAATTTATTATAAGATGGAAATTAAATTATCAATTATTTCAAATTATATTGATATATATGAAATTGTAATAAATTATAAAATGTTAATAAAAAGATATTTTATATATTTAAGAATATATGCTGTTTTTTCTTCTTCATATCAAGTAATTCCAACAATACTAGGGATAGCTAATATATTAGAAAAAGAATTACCTAATGTTTTTATAAAAAATAAAGAAATTACTGAATATTTTATTGGAAATATCACCTCATATAATATTCCAAATAATTGTCTAAAGTTATTTAATCAAACAATTGAAAATTCTATATGTTCATATTTAGATGAATATTCATCAAATTATGGAATAACATGTGAACAAATTGGAAATAATGTAGGAATATATGGTTTACATCCAGTTTCTATATATATTTTTCAATCTATGATTGAATTATTTAAAAGAATTAAAGAAGTTGTTAAATTAGGAAAAGAAAAAAATTATTCTTATACAGAATTATTTTATGGTTCTAATTATTATGTTAATTTGTATCCTGAAAATAAAAGTTTATGGGAAGAATATGAGAAACTTGACCCTTTTAATATAATTAATCACCCGTTAATGAAAAATTTAACTATTTTAATTGAATATCTTTTTAGACCTTCAGCTGAATCATTTTTAGATTATATGGATGAAGATATTTTTAATTTAATGGAAGATATGGGAAAAAATATAATAATTTGTTTTGTTTGTTATTATATTATATTAATATTAATTTTTGGTCTTTATATTATACCAGGTATTTTCAGGAAGAATATTGAAATAAATAAAAAAAGAAAAATGCTTATTCTTATTCCAAAAGATATTCTTCCTGAAATTATAGATGAAAAAAAACATCATTAATATATTTGTAAAAATAAAAATTGTATAATATTATTAATTTATTATCATAATATATTTTTAATATACCAATTAAATCCTAATTATTATTATTAATAATATTATTTGATTGTAAATTTTGATTATTAAGAATTTCATTATTAATATCTTCAGTATTGTAAATTTTAACATCATCAGTTATTGTAATTTCATTATAATTAATTTTTTTACCCTTTAAACAATCAAACAAACTGTATTTACAAATTGGGCATTTAACATCAAAAATCCCATAAATATATTGTTTTAAACATAAATGATGAAATAAATGTTTACATGGAGTAAAACAAACTTCTTTTTCAAAATTATAATTTTCTAAACATATTGGACATTTTTCTCCAAAATCCATTAATTCTTTATTATAACTAAAACTTTTGATTTCAATATTTAATAAATAATATTTTTTTTTCTTTTCTAATAATTCTTCTTCTTTTCTTCTTTTTTCTCTTTGAAGAGATAATCTCTGTGCAACCATTCTTTCCCATCCTCTTAAAAAAGGATGTCTTTCATAACAATATTTAATAAATAAACATGACCCTACTACAACAAGTAATACTAATATAAACAAAATTAAGAAAAAAATAGCTGTATGTTTACATAAAAAACTATCATCAATTTTACAAAATATTCCCTTTTTTCCATTTGATTCTGTTTTATTTTGTTCTTCTATTATACGAAAATGAACAGTTATTATTGAATTAAATAATAAAAAATTGGTTAATAAAAAAAATTTATGCATTTTTAATTTTTGTAAAAAATTTAATAAATTAAATTAAATTAATTATTTTAAACAATTAAACTAAAAAATGTCAACTAAAAAATTAAGTAAAGTTTCAAATAAATTAAAAGGAGAAATATTAAAATTTATACCAAATTTTTTAAATATAATTAAATTATCAAAGCAATTTAGAAATTTTATGAATATAACAAAAAATGTTTATATATTTTCTGAAAGAATTCACAATTATTTATTAAAAAATAATCTGAAAATTTATTTTTTAGAAAATTATTTTAAAACTAAGAATAAATATTTTCCACAAAATACTTTACAAACAATTTTAGAATTATATACCTTATTTTATGGAAATGAATTTGGATGCAGTGTCCATGAATTTTTTTATAGATTTTCAAAAATAAATAATGATTTAATTTTTAACAAATTATTAATTCCTTTTGATAATTATCAAAGACAAGATGATGATAATATTAGAACTGAAAATTCAGCTAATAAATTAAAATTAGTTAGGAATATTTTAATTTCTGAAATTAATTCAAAAATTAATATGAAATTTATTTTAAATTCATGTAACTTAAATGAATTAAAAAAATTATCTTTAATGAAGATTTCATTTAATGTTGAAATTGAAAAATTATTTCTTGAAAATTTAATAAAAAAATGTTTTAATTTGGAAACTTTAAATATAGATTTTGAAATAGCAAATAAAGAAAATATAGCTATTTATTTTAAATTAATTCAAAATAATAAAAATATTAGAAATTTAGGAATCTATAATTTATTATTAGAAAATAACAATTTGAAGGAAACCTTAAATAAAATCGATTGTTTAAATTTGGTTGATATTGTTTCAAATATAAAATTAATTGAAATAATAGAATTATTAAAAAATAATTGTAAAAATTTAAATGTTTTAAAAATTGAAAATAGATTTAATAAATTTGGAAAGAAAGATTTAAACAATAGTGAATTTGTTTCTAGTTTAAGTTTAATTAAATTAGAGAAAAAAAAAAATAAAAAGAGAAAAGAAAATGAATCATATAATTATTCAATAAACATTCCAAAAATGTTACAAAAATTAAAAATATTATACCTAAAGGATTTAAATAATTCATTGAATTTTATTTCTTGGAATTGTTTATTTGAAATATTTGAAAAAAATAAATTTCTTCAAAAAATTAGTTTATCTTTAAATTCTATTAATTTAGATAATTATAAAATATTGATAGATAATTTTTGTGAGTTAAATTTTTTAAATTATTTAGAACTTTTTTCCCCTCTTGATGATGAACAATCAATATATTTATCAACAAAATTAAAAAATAATTCTTTAAGAACTCTAAAAATTACTCATTCTTCTTTATTTAAATCTAAGATATTCTTTAAAAATTGTAAATTTATTAGGTCAATAAATTTCATATTAAATAATGAATCATCAAAATTTAAATTCATACTTCCTAATACAATAAAATTATTATCAATAAATATTTCAAATTATCCAAATATTACAAATTCTCTTGATAATATATTAATAAATAAAAATATCGAAGAAATAATATTTCAAAATGTTACATTGAAAAAAGATGATTTAAATAAAATAAAAGATTCTTTAAGAAATCTTATTTTCTTAAATAAATTAATCATTTCAATTAATAATAATGAAAATATTGAAGATTCTTTAGATTTATTGAAAAAAGAATTTGTGAAATATCCAATTGAAGGAGGGATATACTACTAAAAAATATATTTAAATAATAATTTTTAATTTAATTATAATAAATAAATTTTTTTTTCCATATTATAAAATATATTAACTTTGAGATTAATAAATAATAAAATAAAAATGTTAAAACACTTTTTATTGCTCTTTATTATTTTTTTTCCAATTTCTTTATGTCAAAATCCATTTTCTCCAAAAAGTTTAACAACATTAACAAAATATAATGAAGTATCAATAAAAATGGATGGAATTGTATATAATTTATTTTTAAATGTTGAAGATTTTGGAATTTTTGAAGATATCAACTTTAAATTTTTTATTAAAAATAATAATGGAATAAAAGTTCAAAGTCTTCAATATAAATTTATAAACAATGATAATTTTACATTTGATACTTTTAATCATTTAAATAATAATGTAAAATTATCAGTTCAATATACATCCCAAAATTATTATTATTATTTTAAAATTGAAAAAGACCAAACAGCAAAATATTTATTATTAAAACTTGAATTAAATTCATATGATCCCTCAAATAAATTTACAATATCAAATACTAAAGAATTTGAAGGTGGATTATCTATAATTTATTTTTTAATAATTTTAGTACTTTTCTGTGTATTCATTTCAGGAATTTGTTTCGGTCTATTTTATGGAGGATATAAGATATTTAAAAAATTATTCCCTCGTTTATTTTATAATCCTAATCAACAATTAGGATATGGAAATAATATTTATTCAAATAATATCAATTATCAAATTAATCCATCAAATAATGGTTACATTTATCCAATTATGCCAATGCCTAATCAACAAAATGTTATGCCTTTATATTATGTTAATTATCCTCAACCTCAATTTAATAATATTAATCAACCACAAGTTTATGGAATGAATATGGAACAAGCTCCTATTAATATACATTCTGATTCTTCTATTGGAGAAAATTCTCAAGTTGTTGTTAATGTTCCTTATCAAAAACCTCATTAATTTTATATTAAAGTTGTTTATTATAAAAAATAAAAAAGATTATATTATATAATAATAAATATAAAAAATAAAATTATATATTTCTAAAATAAATAATAATCCAAAAAAATAAACCTTAAAATTATATAAAATAAAAATTAAAAAAAAATTAAAAAAATTTAAAAAAAAATGTCAAACTATAAAATTCAAGAAACAGAAGAAGGAAAATATATAGGAGAAATACAAAATAACATTCGTACAGGTAAAGGAACATTTTACTGGCGTAACGGTCGTAAATACATGGGTGATTGGTTAGATAATAAAAAAGAAGGACATGGATTTTTTTATTATGAAACAGGTAACACATACATAGGTCAAATGAAATCAGATAAAAGAGAAGGATATGGAACATTTTATAATAATGAAGGAGAAGTATTTGAAGGTCATTGGGAAAATGATATGGCAAATGGTTTTGGAATTTATTATTATTCTAATGGAGAAATTTACGAAGGAAATTTTAAAAATGATAAATTTGAAGGTAATGGAAAATATTATTATGAATGTGGTGATCGATATGAAGGAAATTGGAAAGATGGGAAAAGAGAAGGTAAAGGTATTTGTTATTATACTAATGGAGATATTTATGATGGAAATTGGAAAAATAGTAAAAAAGATGGTTTTGGTGTTATTTGTTATAAAAGTGGAAATAAATATGAAGGTGAATGGAAAGAAGGGAAAAAAAATGGGAAAGGAATTTATTATTTTAAAAATGGAGATATTTTTGATGGGATTTGGAAAGATGGGAAAAGAAATGGTATTGGGAGTTTGATAAAAAAAGGGGGAGAAAAGGAGGAAGGTATTTGGGAAAATGATATTTTGAAGGAAAAGATTGAAAAATAAAAATTTTGGTTTTTTTTAAGGTTTTTTGGATTTGATATTTTTATTTTTTTATGAGGAAGGGGGGTTTTATATGGAAGATTATCTTTTTATTATTATTTTTTGACGTCATTTTTTGATTATATAATTATTTTTTAATGATATATTTTCATATATTTTTTGTCCTATATTTTAAAATATAAATCAAATTTTATTTTGTTTTTAATTGTTTTTAATATTTCTTTATTTAAAACAAATTCAAAATATAATTGTTCAATTTTTAATTTATATAAATAAAAAAAAATATTTATAATATATATATATAGACATAAAATTATTTTGATTGATTATTATATTTTTAAAATATATTAAAACTTAAGAATTAAAAATATATATATATATTTTATATTCCTACTCACTCATTTAATACCAATTATACATATATATATAATTTTAAAAATAAATGAAAAATTGTTTTAACCTTCAAGTTGATTTTCGAAATATATACAACTTTTTTTAAATTCTTTCCAATTATTAACTCTTAAAACTTTTAAATCATTTTTTAAATATGAAAAAAAGTTTTTATCTAAATTTTCTACTTCCAATAATAATAGTTTAGCATTTGGATTAATGATTTTTAAATCATTTAAAGTTTTTTTCATTAACATAATAATAGATATAATAGAAATAGCTGCTTTATCAGTTGGAATAGTTTCAAATAAAATTTTATTACTTAAAATAATATTTTTATTTGAATTATTTAATTTACTTTGAATAAATTCAAATAATACTTTTGATAAAGAAAATTTTTTTTTAAGTAAATCCATTAATATTAAACTTAATTCATAAATATTATTTTCTAAACAAAAAGGATTATAATCTAAAAGTTGTAAAATTTGCATTTCACTTTGTTGAATTGTATTTTCTAATTCTTCATTATCAATATTCATACTAGATAAAAAAGCTTCTACTAAATTTTTAATAGAAACTTTTCCAATTAAATAACCTTCAAATTTATAAGTTAATAAAAAAATAGTAATAGTCATTTTTTTTAAATCATCTTCATTTGTAATTGATTGTTTTTCAATAAATAATTTATCCATAACCAAATCAAAACAAGTAGAAAATCTATGAAAAATAGATTCTCTTTCTTTTTCATTTAAATTAACAGATTTTAAAACATTTTCAGCCCAATTTAAAATAGATTCTCTAGAAGGAAAAGCAATTCCATCATCATTACTATAATTACTTAATTTTCTTTGTCTTTTAGAAATATTAATTAAAATATCTTCATTTTCTTCTTTTGGAAAAGTTTTTTCTATATAAAAAGATGAATCTTCTGTTATTGAAAGTGCTCTATCATCATCTTCTAAATTATCTATTAATGAAAAATCCTTTTTTTCATCTGGAATAAAATTCAAATTAAAATCACTTTTTACTCGTTTTATTTTAGACATAATTTTTTTAATTAAATTAATAAAACATTCAATTTAAAATAGAGATTTAATAATTAATAACTTTTTTAACATTGAATAAATTATATTTTATTTACAATTTAGAAACTAATAAATTATAATATATTAAAAAAATATATAATTAAAATAAATACCAAATAATAGATTCATTTTTATACAATTGGAACAGTTTCAACATTATCTTTAAAAATATCTGCAACATTTTCAATAATTAAAGGTTTAGAAAAGACATTTTCATAATTTTTTTTAAAATTATCATCAACAATATTATTCCCAGAACTAGAATAAATTTTAATAGGATAAAATCTTTTTTCATCAATTAAAGCTCTAATAATATTAGTCATCATAGTACCATTCATAGTATTCATTTGTTCATCAGTAACAATAAATTGATATTTTTTATCTTTAGTAAATCCTTTATAAATTTTATAAATACATTCAATTCCATCATTACTTTCATCAATAGATATATCAATTCCTCTTTCTTGAAAATATTTAGTAATAATATTAACATTACAATTTCTTAAAACTTGTTCATCTTCAACAACTAATGCATAAATTTTTTTTCTTCCATTTCGATTTGATTCAGAAAATTCTTCAATATTTTCTTGTATAGGAACATTAGGTAAACATAAAGTTTGTGGTTTAACCATCATTGACATTCTACCTTTATTTAATATATTAAATGCACCAATTCTTTTATTTGTATTTAAATTCATTACCATTGATTTTCTTGGAATATTTAAATAATTATTTTGAGGTTCTTTAATTCCATTTGGTATTGATGCAATATCTTGTGGTTTCATTAAAATATATTCTTCTCTTTTTGTATTTTCTTCTTTATGAGTAAATAATGAAGTTCTTTTATTTTTATAATTTAATTGATCTAAATTACTATTATTTCCTGTTAATGCTGATGTTGAAGAATTTAAATTATCTTTATCTTTATCTTTTTCTTTTCTAATAATTTGAGTATTTTTTATATTTTTATTATTATCTACATTTTGAATATTTATTTGTTCTGTTCCTGTATTTATATTTTTATTTAATAAAAATGATATACATGTTCCTTCATTATATTTTGATGCGACTTTAAAATCTTTTCCTAATATTTTTACCATATCTTTAACTATACTTAAACCAAGTCCTGAACCAAATTTATTATTTTCATTACTTTTTAAAAACATTGTACCATCTTGATTTAATTTTTCTACTTGTTCTTCTTTTATTCCAATTCCAGTATCTTTCACCATTATTAATATATAATCATTATCATAATTTTCACATACTAAAGTAACACTTCCCATTTTTGTAAATTTTAATGAATTTGATAATAAATTTATTATAATTTGTTTTACTCTAATTTCATCAGTATTTATATATTCAGGAATATCATTTTCAATTTCTTTTTTAATTAAAACTCTACTATTTTTATTTTTCCAAATATGTTTTATTAATTCAACTGCAAAATTAACAATAACATTAAAATT
Source organism: Isotricha prostoma (assembly GCA_023807205.1). NCBI lineage: Eukaryota > Ciliophora > Litostomatea > Vestibuliferida > Isotrichidae > Isotricha > Isotricha prostoma. The sequence goes on along the minus strand of JAJMZS010002974.1, from coordinate 69,207 downwards.
AACTCTTTTAATATCAACTTCAGTAACATTATTTTGTTCAGAAATATTATTTAATTTCAAAGCAAAAAATTCAAAATCTTTTGTAATATATTTCATATATTCAGAATAATCATATATTGCATCTAATTTATTAATAACTTCATTAATTCCAGTATTTTCAATAAATGTTTTTATTTCAGAAACAAGAGTTTCAACTGCAGCTAAAGGATTTTTTATTTCATGTGTTATTTTAGAACTTAAAATTGATATTTTACCTAATAAATCTAAATTCTGAGAAGCTTCTACAGGAAAATCTAATCCAATTGCTAAATAATTTATATTATCATTTAATGAATTTACATTTATAAATACTGAATATGGTCTATTTACATTGTCAAAATTTATTTCTCCTAAATAATATATTTTTCTAAATATTTCTTTTTTATCTCGTAATATTGAAAAGAATGTATCTATTCTTTCTATAAAATTATTCTCATCTGATGGGATATTATTTATTTGTTCTTTTATTATACTTGATAAGTTTTCATTTTTTATTTTTATTTTTGAAAAAATTAATTTTTTTGTTATTACACTTAATTCATTTATATATTTTGAATTTATATTATTTTCATTTGTTAATTTTGATTCTGGTTCTTCCATTATAATTTTATCTATTTCTTCTTTTAATTTAGAATTTTGAAGAAGATATCTTATAGTAGGATTAAAATTTAATATTTCTTTTCTTGAAAAAGTAGCAATTACAAATGTATTATTAACAAATAATTTAGAATAATACTCTAAATCAGTCAATTTTTTATAATGAGATAACCATTCAATTTTTTTATATCTTTGATGTAAATAACAAAAATTACAAATTAAAATAGATGAAATAAATGAACAAAGAAATATATATGAAAATTTTACATATTCAATTAAAAAAGTATCAACAATAAATATCATAAAACAAGTAGTAACATGAGTAAGTATATGAAAAACAAAATTATCATCTATAAAAATCATAAAGGATAAAGCTAAAAACATTTCAATTAAAGAAAATATAGGAGCCAAATCTCTATAATTTCTATGATATTCTGTATAAAATAAAGATAAAAATAAATAAAATAATAATTTATATGAAGCAACTTGAACACAAATACTAAAATTCATTAAAGCTTTTCTAAAAATTTGAATATTTTTAACAAATAGGAAAAATACTAAATTAATTAATAAAAATATTAATATTAAAATTCCCATAAATAAACGAAGATTATTGATTTTTGATTTTGCATTTATATAACTAATTATTGCTATTATAATTACAGATACTGAAAATAAAATTTCTATACTAGTAAAAATAATATTAGTTTTATATGAAAAAATTGAATCAAAATATAATTTTGATAATTTTTCTTCTGAAAAAGATAATGTAATAGGATGTATAATATGACTATTTGAATCATCTAAAAAAAAATATTTTTCCATTTCTGATATATTAAAATTAATTTATAAAATTGAAAACAATTCTTTAATAAAAATTTTTATAAAATATATTATTTATTTATTAAAATAATAATTATCTAAAATCATAATTGATGTTCTTCACAAGCATACATAAGGCATATATGTTGATTTTTACTTAATCTTTCTTTTCTTAATTCTTTATAACACATTTCATCACAAATAAATAATTTTTTACAATTTAAACATGGATTTAATTTTGTTTTACAATCTCTACATTTTATTTGCAAATTAATTTTACAATGAGAACATTCATTTTTTCTTTTTTTTAAACAATTAACACATTCATGTTCTAAATTACAAAATTGATTATCGCAATTTTGACAATGACCACAACATGTTTCACATAAAAATTTTCCACAATATATACATTGTATAAAACTAATATTTTCAATACAAATTGGACATTTTGAAATCAATTTCTTACAATTTGAACATACTTTTTGACATTCTAAACAAACATAATGACCACAACTTTGTTTTGTTATAAAATCTTTAGGATGATTTTCTTTTTTACAAAAGTCATTAATTATATTATCACAACCAATACATTTTGTAGCACATTTTTTTAAACATAATTTCATATATTTTTTATCTGTTTCTTTTGAACATCTTTCACAATAAAAATAATGGAGATCACAAAAATATTCTTCACATTTATTACATTTATTACAATGTTTTTTACAATATACTTTATGACAAGTATTACATGAATTCCAACACATCATACATAATCTATTAACACATTGAACTTTATTATCAATATATGAACATTGTTTTATTGTATTACTTTTACATATTCTACATGAAATTAAAGATTTTTTACATGAAACACAAGTATCACCACAATTAATACATATTATACTCTTACAAATTGAACAATATGTTGTACAATTTTTGCAAAAATTATCATTACATGAATCACACTTAATTGAACAAGTACTTATACATATTCTTTTATTGCAATTATCACAAAAATCATTTGTATTATAAATTTTGCATATATCACATTTTTTATTACATTTATAACAATTATATAAAAATATATGAACACATTTTTTTTTCTTTAAATCATCAACATATTTTTTGCAAATAGAACAATTTTCTGCTTTTGATAATACACATTTATTATCTTTACAAATAACATAATCACATGCACATTTTTCATTACAATTTTTGCATAATTTTTTATTACAAAATGTACAAACTTTTATTGCTGTCTTTATTTTACATAATTCACATTTATTATTTGGTTCAGATGTACAATTACTACATATAAAATTTGTATCATTAGTTTTTATACAATTAATACATACTCCTTCTCTACAATTATAACATTTTCTCATACAATTTGAAATAATTTCATTTTTTTTTGATTGAATATTTTCAAAACATGCAAATTTTCCACAATTATTACATTTTGAAAAATTTGTATCTTTTAAGTCAAAAATTCTTGAACAAACTATACATTTTTTTATTTCAAATGAATCTATATCATCATGATTATGATAATTTAATAATTCATAATGTGTATATTGACCACAACAAAACATTGATTTATCACAATAAAATTTTAATTTATTAATTATTTCTTCTATTTCATTTGCATCTCTAAATCCACAAATTAATCTACAAAAAGGACATTTGAATTCATCATCATAATAATTCATTTCATATAATTTATCATAACATTTTTGACAAAAAAATTGACCACATTTTTGATTTAAACATTGTTTAGGTTGAAAACAAATACAATAACAAAGTCCACAATATAAATTATTTGGATTAAAATCTTTATTGTAATCTGAAATTTCAGAAATTAAATTTAAACCAATATCTTTCTCCTCATCATTCATTTATTAAATAATTAAAAATTTTAGGTGTATATATAAATTAAAATATATAAAAGTTTAGAAAATATAATTATTAAACAATGAAAAAAAACATCATTCAAAATATCAAAGAAATTTCTTAAAAATAATTTTAAATATTGATGTAATGAAGATAAAAATATAAAATTTTATTAAAAGCGAAAAAAAATAAAACAATTATAAAAAAAAGTAAATAAAATTTAAATAATTATTGAAAGACATTTTCAATTAATGTTATTGGTGAAAAAAAAGAAATAATTTATATAAAATTGAAGAATTAAATATCATTTATAGAACTTACTTATAATTTATACTTTAAATAAAATATGATTTAAATATTTTTTAGTGATTTTTTCATTTTAATTCTATAATTTTTTAAATTTTAATTGATATTATTTGACAATTTTGTGCAAAATATGAATCATCTGGATAATAATCTACTTCTTTCATTGAATATAATTTTTTACTAGTTGATAAACATATAAATCTTGAATGAGTAACCATAATAACTTTTTTAGAAGGATCTTTATTTGTATATTTATTAGATAAAAATTCTTTAAACTTTAAACATCTTTGAGAAGCATGTGTTAGACTTTCAACTCTATCCATATCATGATTAACAATATAATTAGTTAATTCTAAAACTGATTCTCTTAATTTTTCTTCATTTTCATAATTAGATTTAATATCTGATATTAATTTATTTCTATCATTTTCAGGAATTTTATCAATATTTTCTAAATAAAATAAATCTTGATCTTTTTGATTAGTAAAAATAGAATCAAAATAAGACCAATCAAATTTTACTTTAGAATTCATATTAAATTCTTTTTTTCTTTTAGAAATTAAAAAACTTATAGTATCAGTTCCACTCATAGTTTCAATAATATATGGATTTATTTTCATAACTAAATTATCTTTATTTGGATGATTTTCAAATAAATAATATGCAGTTTGTAATGTTCTATGAAGAGGAGAAACCCATATTTCTTCTATATCTAATTTACAAATTATTTCTGATGCCTTTTTTGCTTGTTCAATACCTTTTATATCCAATTCACAATCCAAAAATTCTGGTGTTGATATTAATTTGGATTTATCTATTTTTTCCATTGTTTTATTTTTTTGTGTTTCTCCATGTCTAATATATAAAAATTTTCCTTCTGTATTTAATTCATATATTGGTGATTCCATTAAATAATGTTTTTTATATTATGATTATTTTAATATTTTATTGTTTTTTTAATATATAATTTTAATTTTAATTTTTATAACCTTACAATTTAATATTTTATATTTTTTTATTGTAATTAATTATATTTTTATTTTTATTAGTTTATCATTAAAATTTTGTCCTAAATGAGTATTTATTAATTTGTTAACATATACTTTTAATAAATCATTCGATTTTATCATTTCTTTTTTAATATCAACAATTATTTTCATATTCTTTTCATTTTGTTTATCCATTAATAATTTTAATCTACCAAAATGATCTTTATGTTCAACTGTAGGACGACATTTATCAATTGCATCTAATTTTTCATTAAAATTCAATGCTTTTTTTACATAATAAAAATGTCGATGATATCTTTTTTTTTTACCACTTGAAAATGATGATTTATTTTTAAATTTATTAAATTCATTTTTATTTTCTAAATTTTCTCCTGTTAAAGATGGAAAAACAATATTATCATTTAAATTTTCTTTTGGATCAAGCATTTCATTTATATAATTATCATTTAAATATTTAAAATTCATATATTTTAAATTTTGTGGTTGAAAAAAACATTTATATTTTTTTCTACTTCCTGGAGATAAGATTCTATTTATTATATTTTTTTTATTGTAATAATTTGATTTACTTAATCTTAAACTATGAAAATCATTATTTGAAAAATTATATAAATTGAAAGTAGAAGTACCTTTATTAACTTTTTCTTTATTATTACATACAGTATTAAATTCATTATAATTTGAAAATGTAGTAAAATACTGTTTTTTATTAAATAAATTCCTTGTTAAATTTTGTTTTTTTTGTTCAATAGATTTTTTTTTCATTTAAGTAAAATTATTAAAGAAAATAAAAAAAAATTATTTAAATAAATAAAAAATTAACTAATAATAATATATAATTATTCAATATCTAATATTTCTTTAAACATATTCAAAATTTTAGCAGCTATTTCTTCACTATGATATTTTGGATTAGTTGATAATTTAATAGTAGAAGATATTCTATCTTTAATTTTTTTTTTAAAAAAAATTTTAACTTTATTCTTATTATTAACTTTAACATTTGAAATATCTTTCAATTCAATATTAACTAAACATTCCTTTTCAACATGATCCAAAAGAAAAACTCTATCTTCGCTAAAAACTAAAATAATTTTTTTTTCATCACTATTAAAATAAGAAATAAAATTTAAAATTTTAATATTTTTATTCATAAAAACATTACCAACAATAAAATAATACAAAATAGCTTCTTCCTTAATATATTCTTTATAAAATTTAAACCTTCCATAAAGTGGCATAGGTAATCTTTCTCTTTCAATAGTATCATCTGCATTAAAAGTATTTTTAAATCCTTCACTAGTTTTACTAACTAAATCAACAACACCAGCAATTGGTTTAGTAAGGACACCTCCAATTCCTTTTAAAATCCCTTTTCCAAATCCAGCAATATTTTTTTCTTCTCTAATACCTTCGATTGGTTTTCTTACAATATCAGTAACACCATAAAATACACCACTAAACATTGAAGTAAAACCATAACCTAAACCTTCCATAAAATTATTTGGTTTTTCTGTTATTTTTTTCATTTGTCTTATTTTCAAATAATCTTTATCATTTGTAATATTTAATAATGTTGATGAGATACCTGATGACATTTGAGAAACTGAATTAAATGTTCCTCCTGCTGTATTTTTAATTAAACCTATTCCTCCTTTTATTACTCCTTGTACTACATAACCTTGTTGAAAACCTTGTTTTGGTTGATTAATAAATTCTTTTACTCCTGTTCCTAACGAATTAAATAAATTTATAGGTTGACCTAATAATTCTATATTAATTCCTAATCTTATTAATTGTGATATTAATTTTTGTTTATATGATGTTATTATTGTTGATAATAATATACTTGATATACCATATAAATTCATTAATTTATTTTCTTCTATTGATATTGATGTATCTATGTTTTCATATAATTTAGATAATTTGTTTATAACTGGATTTGTACTTAAGAGACTTTCGTAAAAATTGTCTTTTTGTTTGTTTAATAATGTTAAATGGAGATTTATTGATGAAATGTCTAATTTATGGATAAATATTGGTTTTTCTTCTATTGAATCTTTGTTTATATATTTTTGCCATATTGGTTGAATGTAATTAAATTTTATTATAATGCTTTCTTTAAAAGAATCCATAAATGATAGAAATATTGGATGGACATTTGTTATTGATGTTTGAAGACCTAATGTTATATTATTTGTAAATTTGAAAAAAAATGTTAATAAAGAACTTTCTACTTTTAAATCAAAACTTTCTAAGTTAAATAATATTTGATTTATCATAAATATTTTATTTTTTAAATTTTCTTCAGTTTCAATTTCAATTTGAATGAATTTGGAATTTGTCTCTTTTTGTTTTAAAAATATTATGAATTCATCTAAATTTGTTATTTGATTATCTATTTCAACATTTTTTACTTCAAATGAAAATTTATTTATTAAATTTGAATGGTCTTTATTTTGAATATATACAAATTTTAATTCTTTAAATGAAAAAAATAATAATTCTTTTCTATCATATTTTGAAAAATTATTTTTACATTCAATAAAAGCATTATCACTTATAAGTGAAAAACCTATTTTTTTAATTCTAATTTTATATTCATATTTTTCAATACAATCATTTTTTATTTTATCTATATCATCATAAATTTTAATTTTAATTGAAATACCATTATTTATAATTAACAATTTAATATCATGACCAACATTTTTATTTTCATAAATTTTAATATTTTCATTATAAGGATATGGAAAAGTATAAATTTCATTTTTATAATATAAATCAATTCCTTCTTCTAATAAGCCATAACTATTACAATTATTAACCATCATTGGACGATTTTTTAAATTTCCAAATCCAAATTGTAATTTCAATATATGTTTTTCATTTTGTTTTGGCCAAGTAAAAATAGTTTTATTTGAACAATCAATATAATTTGGGAAATTTGGAAAATCTTTTTGATATGCATTAATAGATATTAAAGAAGAGAAATTTTCAATTGTAATACTAGCATTTTCAAAAGTAGTATTTTCAAAATTGATATAAGTAATTACATCTTTTATTTTTTTTGAAATATTTATATATCTTTTTTTTGTTCTTTGAATATTATATATAATAATTGTTTGAGATTTTGAATTATTTAATAATATTGGAACTGAAGATTCCCATTCTAAATCTTTATCACAAATTGTTAATTTTAAAACACAATTTTCACCAAAACCAAAAAAATAAAAATCAATATTATTTTTTGAATTTAATTGAATAACATCATTATTATTAAAATTTCCAATTATAATTCTTTCATTTAATGAATTTGATAATACATATTTTGGATATATATTAATTACATTACAATATAAATTTAAATTAGTTGATAATAAAAATATATTATTTTCAACAATCAATTCAATTTTTTTATTTTCTTTTTTTGAATATAATTCAAATGAATTTGCAGTTCCAATTACTTCAATATTAAAAGGTTTTCCAATAAATTGTGTTTTATAAGTATCACATTTCATACTTAAATAATTTTGTTCTGACTTTAATATATACATATTTCCATTTGTTAATTTTCCTGCAACTATATTTTTTTCTTTAATATCTTTTCCATAATAGAATAAACTTGGTAAACTTGAATGATTAATTAAAACTGAATTTGGATGAAGAATTGCAGTTATTTTCTTTCTTTTATCTCCAATTATTGTACATAAAATATCTACTTTTGGTACTTTAATTTTCATTTAAAATTATTTTAGTTATTTGTTTTGAATCATTAGTATTATATAATGTTATATAATTATCAGTTGAAAAATTTAAGAAAGTTAATAAGATTTCAAAATTTGAATTTGGATCAATCATATCACAGTCATATTTGTTACTTTTTAATAAAGCAATTTTTGTATTTTTTTTCTTTCCTTTAACGAAAAAATAAACATCAAAAGGTAAACAATTTCTTAAAACATATCTATTTCTTATTTCAATTATTTTATTATATTCAGTTTCACCCTTTGGACAATATAAATATATATAAAAATCATCATATTCTAAAGTTTTATTAATTTCATTAGAAGTAAAGAATTGTAATATTTTAATTTTCCTATGTATAGATGAGTTATTTATATTAAATTCAATATATCCATTAAAATATTCAAAAGATACTCCAATCATTTCTTTTGATTTTAAATCTTGAGTAAATTTATTATCTTTATCAGTAATTATAACTTTTATGTTATATTGTGTTTTATTTCTGAAACAAAGAGGAGAAAATAAATAAATTGCTTTTTTTTTATTTAATAATTCAACTTTTGAAACAATAAAGCTATAACTTAAAATATTTGATTCTAATTGAATATTATTAATCATTGTCACTTGATGTTTTCTTTGTTTTAATACATCAATTTTAATATCATTATCACCTATTCTTCCATCTTTAAAATAAAATTCAATTACTTTGTTTTTATTATATGTTGATCCTATTAAAGTTTTTTTTGATAAAAGATTAGTATTTTGATTATTTTTATTATCCTTTGATTCTATTTCAGGATAATTAATTTCATAATATTTATTATTTGGTACTTCAACTCTATTAATCTTTTTCAAATCATTATCATGATCAAAAATTTCAACTAATTTTCCAGTATAATTATATAATGTATGATTTGATATTTTCATTTTTTTTTCATTATTATTTTCCTTTTTAAAATCCCCATGTAAATTAGATATTTTTTTATTTTTTTCTTTTTTATTCAAAATTTTATCCCATCTTCTAAAAATATTATATAAAAAGGATATATGTAAATCACAAATATTAATATTTAAACATTGATCACATATATTTAATTCAATGGTAGAAGTTTTTTCAATATTTGAAGATAAATTTTTATAATGAATAATTCCTTTATTTCTTTCAATTATTGGTTCCCAAACACCAGCAATATAATTATATGCATAAATCATAAAAGAAAATTCAATCTTTGCTTTATGTTCACCTTGTTTTGGATAAATATAATTAATCATAAATTTTCCTGTTCCAAAATTTAAAAAAGGCATAAATGTATTCAATTGATTATCAATAAATAATAAATCTAAACTTTCCATTAAAAATAAATAATTGTATTCATTTGCTTCAATTGTTTTTGAATTTGATTCATCATTTTTAGTTTCTATATTCTTATTTTCTGATTTTATAATATTATTATTATCTTCTTCCCATTTTTTTTTTTTATTTGAAAAATAAGCAAAGTCATTTAATTTTTTATAAAAATCTTCATTTAATAAATTTCCTGAATAAGAAGTCATATTCATTAAAACAATTATATCTCTAAAAGACATATTTGATATAATTGAAGAAAATTTTATTTCAGTTATTTCTTTTTTTCTAAATAATAAATCATTTTCATAATTTAAAATAGTTTTCATTGAAAATATGAAATTGAAATTATTTGTTAATTTTCTTTTAGAAATTTGTAAAATTTCACTATTTAAAATATCTTCCAAATTACATATAAAAGGAGAAATATTATTAATTTCTAATTGCATAATCCAAACAATTTTTGATTTATCATTTTTATTTAATTTAGAATTAATAATATCATTTTTAACTTTAATAATAGTTTCTTTTTTTAAAATAAAAGTAACTTCAGAATCAATACAATACATTTCTTGATTTAAATTAGTACATTCATCACCTAAAATACAAATTAAAGGATGTTTAATATTCATTTTAATATCCATTGCAGGACTATTTTCTTCATTTGAATCAAATAAATTAGGTAAATCTTTTGATGCAGGATCATAAAATGGAAAACCTTCTAAGAAAAATGTTTCCATTAAATAAAATATATCTGGTTTCATTAATAATTTTAATTTTTCTATATCTACTAAATAAAATTTATCTCTATTTGTATTTATTGTCATATATACTTTCATTTTTTTCTTTTCCATTTGTTTCATTAAATCTTCTTTTAATAATTCAAATTTTAAACATGAATTTTTTATTAATTCACCAAATGAACTTAAAGTAATTTTTTCAGTTTGATTTTCATTTGAAACAAAACGAAGTTTTATTTTTTCTTTTTCAAAATCATATTGTTCTTCAACTATTTTTTTTTTATCATTTTTATCTATATTATCTTCTGAATATTCTTCTATTTTTTGTGAATAATCAGATACAAGTAAATCTTTTATAAAAGTATCATTTTCATATTTTAATTCATAAACTTCCAAATTTCCAAAGGCACAATCAATAATTTTGCTTATGTCTAATTTTTGAGAAAAAATTATTAAATTATCTTCCATTTTTAAAGAACAAAATTTTTGTTGATTTTGAAAACATAAAATTACTGAAATTTCTTGAATAAATATTACATAAAACATTGATAATAATTTTTCTTTTAACTTCTTTGTTTCATCTTCAGATATTATACTTTCACTTTTAATTAATAAATTTTCAGAATTTTCTTTATAAAATTTTTCATAATCATAATCATCATTTTTATCATCAGAATATAAAATATTTAAATCAAGACATGACATTAAAAATGTATAATCACTTTGTCTTAAAGTTAAATTAAAATGATCAAAAAATAAATCAAATTGAAATGATGAGTCAAATTCAAAATCATTTAATTGCATATCACTTTCTGTTTTAAGTGTAAAATGCATATTTATTATTCCATTTGATTGTTCAAATATTTTAAATTTATCATTTTTCTCCATAGAAAAATTATGTAATTTAACTTGATAAGTTGATAACCATCTCCATTCATCTTTTTTATTAAATAATTTACCATTTACTTTAGAATAATTATTTGTTATATTCATTATTCCTAAATCTAAAATCATACTTTCTTCAAAATAAATTCTTGGTTTTAATATTATTTGTGGATTATTCATTGATATATTTAATTTAAAGAAAGACATTTCTCTTTCATCTTTTTTATTTTTATTTATATTATTTTCATCTTCTTTTTTTTCTTCATTTTTATTATTTTGTTTAACAATTGGTTTACTTAAAGCACCTAAAAATTCAGTAATAAAATAATTTAATATTCTCAAAAATTGTTCTTGTATATAAATGAAAAAAATAGAATTAATTTTAACATCAGCAATACTAGAAATATTTTCTTTAAAATGAGGACACCATTCATTAAATGATTTAAATTCAAAATCAATTAAACTTTTATTAACACTATTTTTAATTCCAAATATTTGTCTTATATTTTCTTTTTTAAATTCACTTTGATTATTAATTGTAAATGGATATTCACTTAAATCAAATATTTCAGTATTACCTAATTCACCATTCATAATTAAATGATCAACATTCATATCACAATTAAAATAACTTTCTCCACATCTTAATTGAATAAAAAATATTTTTAAAATTGGTTGAATCCAAATAATATCAAATCTTTTCATTTCTGCATGAAATTTTAAATAAACATATTTATATTCATCACATTTTGGAAATAATTGTTTTTTTTCTTTTGATGGTTCAATAAATTTTTGTTCAATTAATTGTTCATTTGGATCACTAATTTCACTTATAACTTTTTTATTTAAATCATCATTATAAATTAAAAAAAATAATAATTTTCTAAATGAAATTGGATTCCATATAACATATAAATAACCAAAATTTAATATAACTTCAATTTGATTTCCTTTATATTTAGGCGATTTTTCTGAAGGTAATAAAATATTTAAATTTAATAATTTTGTTTCTTTATCTTTCTCATCTTCACTACTAATTATTTGTTGGAATTCATTTATCTTTTCTTGTAAATCAAAAATTTTAACTCCATCAATTGATAAATTTACTTCAATATCTTCACTTCTAATTAATATTCCTAATAATAATGAATTAATTGTAATTTTAAACATATCTTCAAATTTATTATCATTACTTTCATGAATTAAAGCTAAATTAACTGATTTAAAAATGCATTCAACTCCAAAAGTTAAATTTTCTTTATCAATAGGAGTAATATTTTGTTTATTAAATTTAGCATCTAAAATTTCATCTCTTCCTTCATTTGAAGTTGTCATTTCTTCAATTCTTTCTCTTAAACATTTTTCCCAACTTTTAAATTTAGTTTCATTTCTAAATTTAATTTCGATTGTTCCACTATAATTTTCTAATTCAATAGATAAATTATCTTTATTAGGATTTAAAATAGTATCTTTTAAATAATAATAACCTGCATATTCTTCATCTTGTCCTGAATGATAAAAATAAATATATCCTCCACTTACCATTGCTAAAAAATTTTCATAAGAACCAAAATAATTTTTTTTTAATATTAATGCAGTTACTTTTGCATTTTTTGCAATATCTTTTTTATCTGTTATTAATTGATTCCATAAATCTTTTTCTTTTACTGGTTTTAATATATTACTTAATTGAATTAATATTGTGTAAATATATTCAGTTAATTGTAATGTAATGTTATCTATTGATATTTGTAATTTCATTGGAGGATTTTCTTTTATTGAATATAATTTCTTATTTAAAATTGATATTCCAATTTGCCAGGAAACATCTTTTAAAACTTCTATTTTTTTTATACGTTTTTTCATTTCTTTCATTGATTTATAAAAATCAATAGTTAAAGAATCTAAAGAAAAATAATATTTTTTTGGATATTTTTCATCAAAAACTTTTTCATTTGAATTTAATGAATTATCCATTTTAATATTTCCAAAATCTAATATTAAAACTTTAGAATTTGAAAAATCATATTTATTTAAAGGAATAATAATACATCTTGGGTCAATATTAATTTGAAAAATATTTTTTTTAGAAATATTTTGATTTATTGCTTCTCTTGTTTGAATAGATAAATTTTTATATTTATCATAAGCATTATTTACCATTAATTCATTAATATATTTAATAGTAAAGAATTCAATAACTCTTTGAAGAAAAACTTGATGATAAAGAATATTTAATTGAGTTAAATGACAAAATAAAAATGAATTTATATCTTCTAATGGAGAATATTTAAATTTCAAACTGATAAAATAAGGAATATTATTATCATTTTTATAATCAATTATAGAATGTGTTTCTATTTCTGAATTTCCTAATTTTACATCTTTATTATTTATATCTTTGAATGTTAAAGGAATTTTTCTTTTATTTTTATTAACAACAGTAAATAAATCAATTATAAAATCATTTAATGTAGATTCAATTGAATATTTTTGTAAAGAAGAATTCATTTTAAATAAAAAATGTATTTTTTCATATTTTATTTCAAATCCTTCAATTATAGAAACTTTAGAACTTTTTTCATTTTGAGAACAAACAATTCCTCCTTCATCTAAAATAAATTCAATTTGTAAATTATTTTGTTGTTTATTTCCTTCTTGATTTAAATCTAATTCATTATTCATTAATTCTGATAATTTTTTTTGTTCTTCATCACTAAATAATTTCTTTTCATCAATATTTGAAGTACCAAACCAATAAGAAAAATAACTTGATTGTGCATATTTTTTTTCTTCAATTTTTTCTTCTTTAAATACTTTTTCAATAACATTATTACACCAATTATATAAAATACTAATATCAACAACATAAATTATATGTTCAAATAATTCTTTATCATTTTTATTATCAAGAATAAAATTTGAATTTTTTTTAATTCCTTTATAATAAATTGTAAATAAATTCATAAATTTTTCTTTATATGATTCTAAAACTTCTTTTGGAATTTGAAAAATTGTTTTATCTCCTTTATAATATTTAATTTGTTTTAATACCATTTGAATAGCAAATTGAAACCATAATATTGCATTTTCATTTTTTATTTTTGGATCTGTTAATTTATTTTCTTTATTTTCTTTGTCACGTATTTTATATTTTGGTTTAAAATAATTAAATTTTCTCATCTGATAAAATTCTTTTTGGAATTTTTGATATTTTGTTATATGATTTAAAATAAGGAAAATACAATCATATTGTTCTTTTAAAATTTGAGTTTTAAAATTTGGTAAATGAATAAATAAAGAAATTTTAGCTTCTTCATTATTTTTATTTTCAATAGTATCATTTAATTGTTTCATTTTTAAAGATATATCTAAAGGTTCAATTAAATAACAAGTTTTCTTTTTTAATTCTTCTTCATTTTCACTTTCAATTAATTTCTTCATATTAATATATCTTTCTTCAATATCTTTAATTTTTGAAATAAAATTGTTTTCCTCTTCATTTACTTTTAAATAAAGACCAAATTTAGATATTTGTAATAATTTATAAATAGTTGCATTTTTTTCTATATTTCTATCAATAAAATGGCGTTCCCAATTTTGATTTGTATTAATAACTAACATTTCCTTCATTGTAATTCCAATTGAATATGGATTATTATTATATTCTTCAATTCTTATATTAATATTATTAATAGTTAAATGAATATTATCAATAATTTTCAATAAAACTCTTTCAGTATAACCTTTTTGTTTATTAGTATCAACTTCATTAAATGATTCAACTAACTTTAAATATTTTTCTTGACAATGTTTCATTAACATTTGAATTTTACTTTCATATGAAGTATAATCTAAAACTTCCCAATAATTAGGAGATAATAATGATAAAACAATATTAATTCCTTCAATAGTAATTTCAGTAGGTGATGAAAAATTTGATTTCCATGCAATACATAATGTTAATTTATCAATTCTACCTAAACTTAAAATAAATGGTAATTTTAAATCTGATATTGCTTTACTATTTATTTGAATATTTTCTAATGTTAAACTTCCACTCCATATTCCTAAAGAAAGTTTATCTCTATCTAAATTTTCAATATAATCTCCAAGATATGCTAAAATTAATTGTTCAATTAGTCCTTCAAACATTTAATATTAAATTTTTTTAAATTTATTATTATTTATTCTTTATTATTTATTATTTATATATAAAATTAATTATTAGTTATTGTAAAGACATTTTTTAAATAAAATAGTTCCCTATATTTTTTTTCTAATTTGAGAATAAATATTATAATTACTATTATAATTATAAATAATTCATGTATAACTTCAATAATTATTGAAATATAAAATAATTTTTCTAATAACTTCATAATATTTTCAATTCCTTTCATTGAGATATATTCTTCTACTACTTTTCTAACAGGTCTATAAATAAGATAACTAAATAATTCACTTCTAAATAAATATTGTTTCTCCAAAAATTTAATTATACCTTCATAAGATTTATTTTTTATTGATTTTATACCATCATTTATTAAACCTAAATGTTGCTGATAAATTATATTTGCACTTTTTTTTTCCATTGCTTTTGAAAAAGAACAATATATGGCTATATTTTCAAAAAAATTCTCCTCTGGAACTTTTTCATTTATTAAATTGAATATAGTATGATTTGATAATATATAAAATTTATCACAGCTTAATTCAATACAATCATTTAGAAATAATAAATATTTTCTAACTTTTTTCTTTTTTTGATGAATTTGATAAATATCATATAATGTTTTTTGAACTACATTATCAAGACTTGAAATTCCAAATATTGATGAAATTTCTTCTTCAGTTTGATTACAATATAATATTAATTGAAAATATGAAAACATTTTATATGATTCTACTTCTGAATCAAAACCATTTTCAATTATATGAAAAACTCTATTTATAATTAAAAAACAGTTTGACCAATAATAAATTTCAATGATAAAAATTATTATTATTGATATTAATATTATTATTATATAATTATAATATATTTTATTAACTTTACTTTTTTTTAAAGTTTTGAGTGAAAATAAATTCATTTTTTCTAATTTTAAAATATATTCAGTTTTATATTGAATAGGATTTTTATTTTTTTGATTTATTATTTTAATCATATTATTTTTATATTTATCATAAATTTTATCTAAATTTGATAAAATATCTATTGGATTTTCAATATACAAATAGATTAATTTTTCTAAATTATTAATTTTTTGTAAAAATGTTTCCTTAAAATATTTATTTTCTTGTTTTAACTTTTTTTTTATTGAATTTATGATATTTATAAAATTTTTATCTATAAAATTCAGATAAATAAATAAAATTACCACACTAATTAATTTTAAAATGAAAATACAAATTGTATAATTATAAGTTATTCTTTTAAATTCATTAATTTGTTCATCAATAATTTTATCAAATCTCAGTCTAATTTTTTTTAAATAAATAATATAATCATAATAATTTAAGATTAGATGATATATTTCAAATTGTGTTTCACTTATTTTATAATTTGATTTTACGTTTTTAAAAATATTTTTATTATAATTTATAATATAAAAAGCCTCATTCATATATTTATTATCATTTATTTTTAATATATAAAAAGAATTGACTACTAGAGATAATGCTTGATATAATGTCATAGTATTATTTAATACATATATTATATTATTTTTTTGAAGAACTTGTTTATAAATAAACTCACTATTTATAAGTTTTGTTATGGTTTTATCATTTAATTTATTTGAAGAAGTAACAAATTCCATTAAATAAGTTCCAATTCTATCTGATAAAAGTTGATTTTCAATTTGTATAATTTTAGTAAAATTTAAATTTATAATTGCTTCATCTTTATTAAAATATTGTGAATGTTGGTCAAAAAAATTTATACATTCTAAGTTATTAGGTGAAATTCCAATACATAAAAGAGTTAAAAAAGAAGAAAACATATGATAAAAAGTTTTATAAAATATTTTAAAATTATTATTATATTGATATTCATTATTTAATTTATTTTTCAAATTTGATTGATGAATAATTTGGATTATTGACAAAACAATAATCAAAAAAAGAAATATAATTTCAATAATTTGTATATATCTAAATAAATTATATTTTTTTTTTTTATTATTATAATTCTTTTTTAAGATAATTTCATTTCCAAAATTATTAATTTTTGAATACATTGAATCATTTTTTGAACTTTCATCTTCTTTTTTATTTTTCTTTTCAAATGAATGTTCTGTTAAATTTTCTATTTCCTTTAATTTTAAAATAGTTGTTGGTATAAATGTTGATTCTTTATATTTTTTACCATTATCATATTTATAAATATTATATTGTTCTTTTTCCTTTATTTTTGAAAAACATAATGTTAAATCTTGTTTATTTATATTATTAATGTTTATAAAATCATTTAATAAAATTCTTTTATTTTCTGAAAAATGATTATAATATGAATGTGGAAATCCAATTATATATTCTGAATAATTTATATTTTTGTATATTTTAGTTAATATTATATTATCATGCAAAAAATATTGTCCATTGAAAATTGATTTTTTTGAAATTATATCTTTGAAAAGAAAATTAATATGTAAAATAAGAATACGATAATGAATATTATTATGCTTTTTAAATATAATTAATAATTGAATTTCTGGAATATTTAAATTAATTTCAGAATATATTGTAGGAGTTTCTAACATTTTATGAAGTTTTTTATTTGGGCTAAAATTCAATAATTTTGTCATAATTTCATTTTTTTGAATTTTCATGAAATTTTTTGGAAATAATTCATATAAACTTCTATTTAAATAAGAAATCAATTCTTTTCCACATCCAATAATTTGAAAATCAAAATTAGAATAGTTTAATTCTAAAGTAATATAATTATTTTTTTTAAATAAATGATATATTGTTTCTTCATATTGAGAAAAATTTTCTCTAATTTGTTGAAGTTTATTTCCAATACATTCATTGAATAATTCTTCATAAATAATTATACATATATATAATGTATAAAATGTATTATTTGTTATTTTAATATTTTTAGTTAAAAATAAATGTTCAAATTTTTTAGATTTTAAATTTTTTAGTAAATATGAAAGTTGAAAAATATCTTTTAATTGATTTAATGTATCCATTGGATTATAAGATAATATTTTTTTAATTTGAGCAATTGTAATTTTTGAGGATTTCATAAAGTCATTTATATCTTTTAATTGATTTATAAGTAATTTTTCTTTATTTACTTTTACTTTATTGTGTTCTAAGAAAATATTAAATATTAATTCAATATTTAATATAATATTTTTGTGTGTCTTTTTTAATATAGTTGAATAATATAAATATAGTAAATTAATATAAATATTTGGATATCTTTGTAGAAATTCCCATTTTGAATTTATATAAATTTTCATTATTTCATTTAGTAAATTTAAATACTTATTATTACCAGAGTAAATAATATTAAAAATATTTAGTTCTTCTTTTTCTTTTATTTTATTTAATAATTTATGTTTTTTAAATAATTCACATATTTTACATTTATTACAATCATTTATATGTAAATAAATTTTTTCATATAATATAATTTTGTTTTCTATAGTAGAATATTTACTAAACAAATAATAAAATGCATTTTCTTGGTTTTTATCTTTTGATATAATTATATATGTAAAAGGATTATATTGATAAATACTAATAAATAAAATAAAAAAAATAAAAAATATTAATAACATAATTTTTATTGAAATTATTTTTTTATTATCAATGAAAAGTATTACCAATAATACAATAAAATTAGAAAAAAAATGGTGAAGTCTAATTTTTGATAAATTAATATTATTCATTATATAATAACTTTTTTGAAACATAATAAACAAAAAATAAAGAGAAGACATCAAAAAAATAATTATTGAAAAATAATAAAAAAATTTTGAAATATTTTTTCTTCCATTTAATGAAATAGAAATAAATATTTTAATTATAATATTTATTATATCCATATTTGAACTGAGATTATCATAAGGAAATGATATAAATATAGGAGAATAATAATAAATATGAAATAATAGGAAATGATTTATGCATAAAATAATATGGAGAAATAAAATTAAAAATGAAATTAATACATAATAATATTCTTTGAAACTAAAAATTATTGTTGAATAAAATATTATAAAAATTCTAAAATAAAAAAGTTCCAGAAAATTAATGAAAATAAATGAAAATGATTTATTTGCATAAAAAATAATATCATAATAATAATAAATTATATCAATTAATAATATTATAAAATAAATAAATACAAAAAAAATTTTTTCTGATTTTATATTTATTAATTTCAATAGTTTAAATGGAACACTTATTTTATTTATTTTTAATTTATTATTATCAACGAAATTATAATTATAAATTTCAAGAAATTGAGATAATGTTATTAATGATTCAATAATTATTAATATTCCATGAATAAAATTCGATTTATATAAATATTTATTGATATGACAAATATAATAAGAAAAGTTATTTTCAAAACTTCTTTTCATATTATAATAATTGTTTATTTTTTTAATTTTTTTTTAATATTTATAAATTCCTATTTTATTAAATTGTAAAAAATTAATTGAAAAAAATTAACATAAAAAATGATAAAATGTTGTTGTTGTTGCAGAAAAGATAATAATAATTTAAATATAATTGATTCAAAATTAAATTTAATATCAACATCATCAAAATCAACGATATTAAAAAAAGAAAATCATGAGTTATTTAAAATTATATTTGATAATAATAAAAATAATGAAGATAAATTTTTTAAAAAAGAATCTAACAATTCAAAAATTTCTTTAAATATTAATGAAAAAAAAAATAGTTCTAATACAGAAATGAAAAATATTAATAACATTACTTTCGCAAGGAAGATTGGTTCAAGAAATAATATTAGTGAATTAAAACTTATAGATAATAAATTTTATACACAATCACCATGTGGAGTTTTAAAATTT
This sequence comes from Isotricha prostoma, assembly GCA_023807205.1. Lineage (NCBI taxonomy): Eukaryota > Ciliophora > Litostomatea > Vestibuliferida > Isotrichidae > Isotricha > Isotricha prostoma. The sequence goes on along the minus strand of JAJMZS010002974.1, from coordinate 48,755 downwards.
AGTTATTTTGATGATAATGGTATAAATGGAAATAAAAAAAGCAAAAAAAAAAAAATTTCAACTAAAAATAAAACAAATTCTATAAAATCAATCCCTAAAATAAATAATGAAAAACAAATTACATTTAATTTTGAAGAAATGAAAAATTATTCAAATACAAAAAACAAATCTAATTTAAAGAAATTAAACACTTCTAAAAAAAGTGAAAATGATGAAGAAGATGAAAAAACAATAGTAAGAAATAGAAAATCATTTTTAGAAACTGGTTTTTTATCTTTAAACTCATGTAAATTGAATAAAGCAAAACAATTAGAACCACCACCACAAAGTTTATATAAATTTAAACATAGACAATCAGTTATGAATTATGAAACTTTTCATTTAAATAAAGTTGGAAATGTAAAAAAATGTTGTTCAATGATGGGAATATTTGAAAAAAATGAAAATAAAATTGAAAAGAAATTATTAACTTTTTTATCTAAAACTTTTAGATTTTTAAATAGAGAAAATTTAATGCAAATGACATATTTGAAAAATTTAAAAATTATTGCAAATGAAAATTATAATATTGATAATGAAGGAAAAGGAGAAATTAATTTATATTTAGAAAATTATAAAGGGAAACTTTTATTAAAAAATTTAATAATTGGACCTTTAGGTTTAATAAAAGATAGTAGAAGAAATGCTAAAGATACAATTACTTTTTTTGGTTATTCAGAAATTAAAGATTATAATGATTATGTTTTAAACAATACTTCATTTATTTATAATAATAAAACTTTTACTAAAACTCTATTTGCTTTTTCTTATGATTTTAATTGCAAAAAATATTTTATACAACCTATTTTAGATAACAATAAATTAGGAAGATTTATACTTATTAATATTTCAAATAAAAATTTTTCATTTATAAATACTAAGGTAATTATGTTAAATAAAACAATAATCGAAATTATTCCTACAAGTGATGAGACTCATCATTATTATGTTTTTAATCTTAATATTAAAATATATGAAGAAAATGACGATAAAGCAACAGAAATAATGATAAATAATATTGAAAATGGTCAAGAAATTACAATTGGATATGATGATAATAGTAGAATAAAATTAAAACAACAAAATAATATTAAAAAAGATGCAAATTGTAAAATTATTTTTGATAAAGATAGAGAAATTTGGAGTATTAAAGGTATTAATGTTTGGTTAGTACTTGATCAAAAATATAGTTTAAAAGATGAAACTTTAGTAAAAATAGGAGAAGATATTATTAAAGTTAATGTTGGAGCATAATAAATTTTAATAATATCTTACTGATAAATAAACATGTAAAAAACTTAACTATCAAAATTTTATTCATAAATTAATTATTAAAAATATATATAATTATTATAAATATCATATTAATTAATTATTTATATATTCTCATATATAAAATATTTAAATTTAAAATTTTAGTAAAAAATGTCAAGTGAAAAAATTGAAAAAAATAATTTAAGAAAAATAGAACAAGAGGAAATTCCAACAATAAAAATAAATTGCATAAATGGATATTTTCCTGAAGGAATAGAAACAATATGTATATGTAATGAAGGTTATACAACTTCAGAAAAAGCAACATTTACAAATGGAATACTTGATAAATGTAATGAAAAAATTAATTCAAATGGTAATGTTGAAAATATTAATTATGATTATTCTGAAAATATAAGTAATATTACTTATGAAAAAGGAAAAATGACTGCTAAATCTATTATTTTTTATATTTGTTTAATTGTTTTAATTATAATTTTAATTACTTGGTTATCTTTTAAAATTGCAAAAAAAATTAAAAAATATTGTTTTTGTTGCTGTTGTTTATGCAAAAATAAAGGAAATAAAAATAAAAAGATTAAAAAAAAAGTTGAAGAAGAATCTATTGGAAGTTCTGAATATTCAAAGAAAAATCAAATTCAAAAAAAGAAAAAAGAAGAAAATGTGAATCAAAGTTTTACAACTGAAAATAATCCTTTAAAAATGTTGAATTCAAAAGGAAAATTTTATATATGTGAGGAAAATGGTAATGTCTTAATGGAAATCAAAAATAAACTTATTCCTAATATGATTGTTCCAAATTTAAATCAAGATGTTAAAAATAATTTAAAAGATGATAATCATAATATAAATAAGAAAGACTATAAAGAAAATAAAAGTAATTAAATATAAATAATATAATAAATAAATTTAATAAATAAAAAAATGTCAACAATAGAAATTAATGAAAATATAAATAATAGATTTAGAAACAAAATAACAATTCAAAATATATTTCAGAAATTAAGTTTAAAAAAAGAACATTTAAATAAGTCATTTCATACTTTAGTTAAAGAAAAAAATGATGAATTAATATCAATATATGGAAATACTGGAATAGAAGATAAAAAAAATCTTGTTTCATTTTTAAAAGAACATCATTTTTATAAAAGAAAAAAAAAATATATTCAAAAAAATATGTTAAATACAATTATAGACTCTGAAATATATAAAGACAAAAATAATTATAATAATTATAGTAATATATTTGAAAGTTCTAATTCTTTAACGAACAATAATTATCATAGTTTATCAAATTCAAAGAAAAAAGATTATGAAACTCCAAAACATTCTAAATTTATTAGTCCTTTAATTAATTATAAAAATAATTCAACAAATTATAATAATAGAAATATTAGTTATGTGAATAAAAAAATGAAAGAATCAAAATCATATTGTAATAAAAAAGTAAAACTGGTTTTAGGAAATTTTAAAAGAAAAAAATTGATAGATATAGATCAATTGAGTTTAACAAATAATTCATATAAAAATAAAAGTATAGAAACAACTCCTAGAACTAATATATCAGAAGTAAAAAAAAAATTATTTGTTCAAAATAATTGGATAAATAAAGAAGAAATAATTTCTAAAAAAATTAAAAAAATAATGAAAAAAAATACAAAAACAGAAAAAAAATTAAAATATATTTTAAAAGATGGACATTTTTTTCCTTATATTAATGAATCTTTTAATCTTGATTTATTCAATATTGGGAATAAGGAAGTTATTATTAAAAGACCTGCAAAATATAAAATTAGAAATTTTAATATTGAAGAAGATATGAGAGAAAAATTAAAAAAATATAGGATTGAAAAAGAAAATTATAAAGAACTTAATAAACTTAAAAAAAAAAATGATAAAATTAAAATTGAAATAGAAAATAAAATTAATAAAGAATTAGTTAAATCAAATAAGTTAAATTTGAAATTAAAGTTTGGTCCTAAAAATTTAGATTTTTATAAAAAACTAGCTAATTATGGGAAAAAACTTATGATAACTACAATTAATGTAAATAAATAAATTTATAATTAATCAAAAAATAGAGATAAAACTTGAGTAATAATAATAAATATTTGATATTATATATGAAATATTAATTGATTTTATATTATAAATAAATATAAAAATATAAAAAAAATTTTTTTGTATATAAAAATTTTAATGAATTTTTTTAATTATAAAAAAAAATAAATAAAAAATGAAAAAAGAAAAAGCAGATATTCTCAAATTAAATATAAATTCTTTTAAACAATTTAGTAATTTTCATTTAAGAAAGAAACAACCAAACAATCTTAATCATACTATGACTATTAGAATACCTTTAATAAATCAAAACCCAAATAAAAAAATAGATGATATATTTTCTAAAAAAAACAATTCATTTAATACAAAATTAGCAACACAATATATATATAATCCTTTAAAAATAAAAAATGATGCTAATTATTCTAGAAATAGTTCACACTTTAAAATAATGAATGAATATTTTCCTGTTAATTCAGAAGGGAATAATATACAATTAAATAATCATCCTCAAGACAATATTAAAATAAAACTTATTAAATTCAATAAAAACAATCCATTTGATTTTAAAAAAAAAGAACCAATTAAATTTGTATCAACATATCAATTAAATAATAATAAAAATCTTAATAAAAATTCTGATTTTTTAAAATATATTGAATATAATGGATTGAGAAAATTCAATCCAAAAAATTTACCAATAAAACCAAATTTTAAAACATTAGAACAAATAAATTTAAATCAAATATCTTATGACCAAAAAAAAAAGAATAATACTTTAGAAATTCATGAATCAAAAATAACTAATGACTTTTTAGATAATAAAAAAAAGAAGGAATTATCATCTGACAGTAGTAAAGATCAAGGAGAATTGAGTTTAGGTGAAGTCGCTGATATAATTATTTATTATTCTTTTAAAAAGAATAAAAAAGAAGATAATTTTTTATTCTATAAAAATGATATTAATAAATTTAAATCGAAAACTCAGGAGAATTATTTGCAATTTTTTTTAAAATAATATAAATAAAAACTATTTATTTAAGAAATTAATTTTAATTTGGTGATTAATTATTATAAAAATTAAATTGATTTAATTTAAATTAATATTATAAAAATTTTTATTCTTAATTCCATAATTTAATAATTTAATTATGATTTCAAAAAAATATAAATAAATAAATAAAATAATTTAATTTAAAAAAATGTTAAAAAGTAAAAAATTTTGGTCATACGACATATGTGAAAAATTCAATTTAACAGAAGAAATGTTTAATAACTATAAAAAAAAGGGAAAATTTTATGATGATGGAATGTATTTTTATGAGCAAATAGGAACAGGTGCACATCCTGCAATAAAAGCAACACAAGGAACAGTCCCAACAGTTATATCATTTCAAAATGTTTTAGTCGATTTAAACACTTTAAAAATATTATTTTATTTATTATCAACATCAAAAGTAACTACATTAAGATTTTCATCAAATAAATTTAATTTATCTAATTTAGACTTTATGATAGACTCTTTATTAAATAAACCAAATGGAGTTTATAATTTAACTTATGAATGGAATGATAAATTATTAATTGATGGTATTGAATATTCAATTAATGATATTGAAAATGCTGTTGATGAAAAATTAATAAATGATTTAAAAAAAAGTCAAGATTTAATTATTTCATTAGTTACTAAAAATCCAAGTAAATTAGAAGCATTATGTTTAAGGGGTGATTTTATTGGTGATAAAGTTGCTATTCAAATTTTTGAAGGATTAAAAGATACAAATTCAACTTTGAGAATATTAAATTTATTTAGAAATAATTTAACTAATGAATGTATAAAAACTTTTAGTGAAATGTTAATTGTAAATAGGAGATTAGAAGAAATTAATTTTGGAAGGAATAATTTAACTGATGAGGCTTTAGATTTAATTAAAGAAAATTATGGTTTATTTCCAATGACACCTGAAGAAGTTGAAGAATATAATAAAATTAATAAAGAAAGACAAGAAATTATTAAAAAAAATGAAAAATTAAAAGCTTCTAAAAAACCTGAATTAGAAGTTCCATATTTAGATGAAATGAAAGAAATTGATGGTACTAATTATAGAGTTAAAAATAATTCTTTGAAAATTATTAATTTAATTCAAAATAAATTTACTGAAAATTCTTTTGAAAATGTTAAAGTTTTATTAGATGGAAATGATGATTTGTTAATGACTGTTGATTATAAAATTTATACTGAAGAACAAAGAAATGTTTTTAGTGATCCAAATGGAAAATATTGTAATAGATTATATTTACTTAAATAAAAAGTGAAAATTAAATAATTTTTTAATGGATATAAAAAAAAACTTTTTTTCGATTTTATTTTTATTTATTTAATTGTATTATAAATTTATTATTCATTTTTATTTTCTTCTTCATTTAACTTTTGAACAATTTGGAATTTAATTTCTTCTGGAATTAAATTTATTAAATCTACACTAGTTTTTAATAATTGTTTTAAATTTTCTTCATAACTTTTCCAAACAAGACAATATAATAAAATTACAATACATAATAAAACAATATAAGTAGAAACATTTAATAATTTAATTTGATTTATAAAATCATCAAATTCATCATTCATTAAACTTATAACAGTTTTATACCAAGGTCTAATAACATTTTTTGCAATACTATTAATTTCCTTAAATTCATTATAATTCCATAAAGTATTATTTTCTTTTGATGGATCAATATAAATAATTCCAATATATCTTATTAATTCAAAATATCTTGAAATTACTGCTTTAAATCCATTTCTTAATGTTCCTAAATATGTTGTAGTACTTTCAAATAAATTATCTAAATCAATTTCTAATGATGAATTATCAACATTTGTTGCTATTGAAGTTATTTCATTATTTAAATAATTATATAATTTCATATTATAAGCTCCTTTTAAGAAACAACTTGTATTATATGAAACAATTACTAAATTTTCAAAAGTATCACTTAATGACAAGAAAGTATATATGAAAATGTCTCTAATTTTATCTGGATCTGTTTCATTATAAATTGGATATGTGTTATTTAATAAAAATGATTTTACTACATCTAAACTTAAAATAATATCACTTTGACTATATTGAGTTACATTAAATACATCTGTAAATTTATTAATATTTTTCATATTATTACTATTATATAAAAATTTAAAGATCATATAAGCTTGTAAAACTACAAAGAAAATTACAATTTTTACATAATTTAATAAATATTCACTTGATGATTTTAATGATTGTTTATATTCATTTTTTGTTTTAAATTTAATAATATTAATATCATCAGGTTTAATATTTGTAGAATAATCAACCATTGATTCTTCTTCATTTTCTTCATTTCCAAAAAATTTATTTAATAATTTATTAACAAAAGACTCAGAAGAATTTTTCAACTCTTCAAATTTTTTCTTTTTAATAGTTAAAAATAAATCAATAGGTTTTTCTCTATCATCAATAAATCTAGTAATAAGTTTCCATAAAATAAAAAGTGAGAAAACAGCAATAATAAAAGAAAAAATAAAAATAATAAGAATAATTTTACTACTTTTAGCATGACTTTTAACATCATCAACTAATAAAACAGTAACATTTCTCCAAACTAACAAATAATCATTTAATAAATTCATCATTAATTCATATGCATTTCTATCATCCATAGTAACACTAGTAGAAGCATCCATAACTCTAGAAACATAATAAATTGAAGTTGGTATTCTACTCATTGCAATACTAAAAGGTTGATGTTCAATAGTTTCTTCTCCATTACTTTTAGTTCTAATATAAACTTGAGTATGTGAAATATAATTTTGATATTCTTTACTAAAAGTAACAGTAGCATTACTATAAAAAGCATAAGTTTCAGAAAATTCAGAACGACAATCTGCCATTTCACTCATCATTTCTTTAACATAATCTTCTTTTGTCATTCCATCATCTAAATTATTATAAACTGGATTTGTACTTTGTGCTAAAATTGCTTCTGTAATAAAGAATTTAGTATAAACTAAAGTATTTAATATTTTAAATGCTTTATCCATATAACCCATTCTATCATCTGAATCATATATTAATTTTAATGATATTCCAAATTCAGCACTTATTATTCCACATATTAAAATAAAGAATATTAAACTAAATATTGTTATGTAAGTTACACTTTTTTCATTAAATATATTACTAAGTGATGCACTTGTATCAGTTGAAAATTCATTTGAAAAATTATTATTTGAACCTTCATTTGTTGATAAATTTGATAAATTATTTGTTGTATTTGTTGATGGAGATGAACTTATACTATTTGGATCTAAATTATTTTCTGCCATTTGTTTTGCTTCTACTCTTTTTCTTAAATCAGGATGTGCTTTTAATTTTTCATCTATTCTTTTTATAAAAGAACTAATTGATATTTTAATTGTTGGTTCTTGTGCTTTACCAACTGGATATTTTTCCTTATTTGGTCTATGTTTTTCTAATGATATTTCATTACCATAAAATGGTAATGTAAATATGAAACTTTTAACATCTTCTGATTTTCTATTTTGCATTTCCATTATTTTTTCTTTTGTTAATTGATTTTCTATTTTTTTTTCACCATCTTCATTTGAATCATCATCTTCATTATCATATTCATTATCACCTCCTTTTGTAGTCTTTTTCTTTTTTGATTTTTCTTTTTTAATTATTACATTTTTTTCAGTTGTATTATTATTTTCTGTTATTGAATTTCCTTGTAAAATTCCAGTATCAATTAAATTTCTTTTTCCTGTTTTTTTAGTAACTAAAATAGTTCTAATATAATTTAATCTAAGTACATCAAATAAAACATGTTTAGTTGAATTTGGTTTAAATTCATTTGGATCAATATTTCCTCTTTTATTATCAACTTCAGTAAATCTAAAACAATAACCTAAAGTTTCTTCTTCATTATATTTCATTCTTGATATTAATAATAAATATTCTCTAGTTTTTGAAATTTTAATTAATTCATTTACATCTTCTTCTTTACTTCTTTGATTATCATTTTTAGGATAAATTATATCAGGCATAACCCAAGTAATTTTTCTTGGTTCTTCTTCATATTCAGTATATCTTTCATAAAGTGATATTGCTTCTAAATTATTTTCACTTCTTACTAAAACATTCATATTAATTACATATTTTTTTAATAAATCCATTGATAAACCTAAATTAATTGCACTTGATGATATACTATCAACAGAAAAATCATCTTTTGTTAAAACATAAAATGCATATATTGATTTAGTATCTTTAGCTTCAAATTTACTTCTAATAATATAAGTATTAGAGAAATCATCATCATTATAAACAGTAAATCTAGCATTAATTGGTATTAAATAACCTACTTTTGTTTTAGGTAAAATAAATATTTGTTTTTTATCTGAACTTCTATAATTTTCTTTATGTGATGTTAATTGAGAATGCATTTGTTTTAATCTTCCTGCTAACATTTTTGAATGATCTTCTGCATAAATTGAAGGCATTAATGTTTCTATACTTTTACCAATTAAATCTTGTTTTACAAAACCTAATAAATAAATTATTGAATTTGAACATTGAATTATACTACAATCTCCTTTTTCATTTGTTCTACAATATAAAACATAATCTTGATTTTCTAATAAAATATCTAAGTTATTTATATCAAATTTTTCATCATCTACTTTTCTTGATTCATAATGTTGTTCTTCATTTAATTTTTTTGTTATTTCTTCACTTCTTTTTTTATTTTTTAATATTTCTCTTAAGAAATATGCATATAATTGAGCAATTGATTGATTTTCTAAATCAATTTTTTTATTTTTTAAATCATTTTCCCATAATAGATTTATTTCATTTAAAAATTTATTTAATTTATTTCCTAATAAAAATAATTTGTTTAAATTTAAATTATTTGTTAAATTTGCTGCTAAAATTCCCCAAAATTCACCATATAATTTAGTTGTTGTTTCAACTAAAAATTTTAATCTTTGATATTTTTGTTCTATTGTATCTTCTACTTTTATCATTTCATTTCCATCATTAACATCATTTATTTTATTATTTGATGATTGAATATTTTGTTTTATACAATAAATTATATAATCTTCTGTTAATGTATTTTTCTGCTTTTCTAATTTTGCTAAATATGTTTTTGCTGCATTTAAATTATATTTTTTTTCATAATTAAATTGAACAAATATCATTAAAAGTAATCTACTATTTGGAAATTTTTTAATACCTAAATTAAAGTAATTATTCATATAATGAAGTAAACTTGTTTTTTGAATTGTAAAATTATTTGAATTTTCTAAAAATTTTTTTAAAGGACATTCTTCATTTAAACAAGTTTCTTCATGAATAGAAACTACTCCTTTAAGTAATATTTCATTTTTAGTTCCTGTATTACTTTTATTTGATTTTCCACTTTTATTTTTATCAATGAAATTATCAATTAATTTAATAATATATTTTGTTCTTGTTAAATATTCATTAATATTATTAAAATTTGAAGAAGCATAAACAAAAGATTCACTTTTTTTTCTATAATAAATAATACTAAATGTTATAATAAGTGGATAACCAAAACATAATAAATAAATATTCCCATTAATTGACGAATTTTCAGCTAATTTATTTATTAATAAAACTAAATTTGTCCAAAAAAAAGATGCATTTCTTACAGAAATAATACATTCTAAAACATAATTATTATATGTTGGTTCATCAAATCCTTTTTTTACATTAAATAATGAAAGTAATAACATAATTACAATACTAATATATTCATCTTTAATAAAAATATATTTTAAAACCATTACTAATTTAGTAAAATAAAGAAAAGAATCTCCTGAAGTATTTATTTTAGTAGTCGCTTTTTTTGTATTAAATGGATTAAAATAAAATAATACACTAATAATAATAAGAGAATAAAAAATTAAAGTAAAAATTAAACTTAGTACTGCATATAAATAATGTAAACCTTTCCAACATTTAATTGGATTTTTTATAATAAAAATATGTTCATTTTCACATTTTAAAGGAAGTAAAATTAATTCATTAATAGGAATCATTAAAAAAATTGTTAAAGGAGTTGTAAAATATCTTGTAAATATTATTCCAATTTGATAAAATTTACTATTTGTTTTATTAAATTTAATTACCATTGTAAGAAGGAGACAATGAATAAAAATATATCCTAATAAAACACTATAAATTATTACATAATAATCATAATCAACATAAATTAAAAGTGGTGTAATTCTCGGTGCTCCAATTATAATTTTTATATTCTTTATTTTCTTTTCTGATATATTCCAATTATTATTATGTGGTGATGTAAATGAATATGATATCAGTTGAAATGTTTCTAAAATTAAGAGTAAACTACAAAAAAACATATTTATATCTTTTTTTCTGAGGACTAAATAATAAAAATTGAATATTTTTGTTTTTAAAGTTACTTCATCATTTGAATTTAGATCTTTTGATAATTTAGGATTTTTTTCATATGTATTTTCCATTAATTTTAAAAAAATTTTAAGTAAATTTTTTTATTTTAATATTTTTTTCATAAATTTTTAAATAATTCTCTTTAACAAAAAAAGATAAAAAATAGTCTATAAAAAATTGAAAAAAAAACATCTAATTGAATAACAATTTAAAAACACGTGTTTATATATTAACCAAATAAAATTAAACTAAAAAACAATATTTATAAAAAAAATTTAAAAAAAATAATAATATATAAAAACAAATAAAAAATGTCAAAATCTCAAATAATATTTCTAATAACACTTATAACTCTAACAAAATCATTTTATGAGGGAAAATCTTCAGTAATTCTCCTAGACAAAAATTCATTTGAAAAAGAAGTTCTCCAATCAAAAGATATATGGTTAATAGAATTTTTTGCTCCATGGTGTGGTCATTGTAAAAATTTTGCTCCAGAATATGAAAAAGCAGCAAGAGCATTAAAAGGTATATTTAAAATAGGAGCAGTAGATGCAGATAAGGAAAAAGAATTAGCAGGAAAATATGGTATTCAAGGTTTTCCAACAGTTAAATTTTTTGGTATAACAAAAACTAATATTCAAGATTATAATAGTGCAAGAAGTGCACAAGCAATAATAAATTATATGTTTGATAGAGCTAAAGATATTGTTAATAAAAGAATGGGTCAAAGTACAAATACAAATTCAAATCAAAATACAAATACAAATACAAATTCTAATAATAATAATAGTAATAAACAAAAAAAAAAACAACCTGCAAGTGATAAAGATGTTATAGTATTAGATGATAATAATTTTGATGAAACAATATTTAAAAGTAAAGATATGTTCATAGTTGCATTTTATGCACCATGGTGTGGTCATTGTCAAAAATTACTTCCAGAATGGAATGCAGCTGCAACTCAATTAAAAGGTCAAGTAAAATTAGCTAAAGTAGATGCAACAACAAATCAAAAATTAGCATCACGATATCAAATTCAAGGATATCCAACAATAAAAATTTTTCCACCAGGTGAGAAAACTCAATCAAATATAGAAGAATACAATGGTCCAAGAGATGAAAGTGGAATAGTACAATATGCATTATCAAAATTAGAAAGTTATGGTGTTGAACAAGATATAACTCAATTAGTAAATAATGATATTTTAAAAGAAACTTGTGAAGAAAGAACTGGAATTTGTATTCTTGTACTTTTACCTCATATTGCAGATTCTTCTGCTAATGAAAGAAATAAATATTTAGATTATGTTAAAAAGTCTAGAAAAGAAAATATTGGAAAACCTATTTTTTATCTTTGGGCTCAAGGTGGTGATTATTTTGATTTAGAAGATAAACTTCATTTAGGTTTTGGATATCCTGCTGTTGTTGCTATTAATTTTAATAAGAAAAAATATGCTGTTTGTAGAAAAGCTTTTACTCAAGAAAATTTAAGTGAGTTTGTTAGTGGTTTATTAAGAGGAAGAGAATCACTTATGAATTTACCTGAGTTACCTAAATTAAAAAATAGAGATTTATGGGATGGAAAAGATGCTCCTAAAGTTGAGGTTGAGAAAGATACTGATGATTTGTAATTTTTTTTTTTTGTTTATTATTAAATTGTGGGTTTTTTTTATAATATTTAAATTAATAAATTTTAATGAAAAATATTTTTAAAATAAATAAAAAAATTTTTTTGGAAAATGATATTATTTCAAATATTATTATGTTATAAGTTTGAGTATAAAAGTTGATAATTAATTGTTTTAAAATTTTTATTTTTCTGTGTTATGTGATTATATTTTAATTATTATTCAATCATTTTTATTTTTAATTTAATTTCATTTTTCAAAAAATAAATAATTAAATTGATTATTTGATGATTTCATCATTGAAGTGAATTATAATATTTTGAAATAAATATTATTTCCTTTTGAATCATTTTAATTTAACAATTAATGTATTTTTTTTGGTTAAAAGTTGATTAATAATAAATTAATTTATAATTCTATAATTTTATCATGTTACAAAGGGAATATAATGATTTAATAGATGAAAATTCATCAGAAAAACATCCATCATTATCATCAGAACAACTTTCCAAAAATAATCAATATTTTTTATATGACCAAGAGTTACTAAATAGACATTTTACTTCATTACCACCAATTGAAGCATATTTATATTTTCCCAAAAGAGATGAACAAGTTATCGTTAATCCAAAGAATAAAGAAGATATTATAAGAATGATATTTAATAATGTTAAATTTACTTCTTTTGAAGATAAAAAATTAAGAAAATTATATGAAGAAATTAGAAAAAATAATATGAATAATAAAGACAATTTTCAATTTCCAAAATATTGGATTGATAGTGAAACAATTCGTTTTCTTCAAGCATCAGATTTTAAAATAAATAACGCAATTAAAATAATAAAAGAAACAATTAAATGGAATGATTCATATTATCCATTTCAAATAAATGATAGAATAAAATATATTTTAAATTCAGGATTAATGTTTTTATGTGGAAAAGATAAAAGATTTCGTCCAGTTATAATTTGTCAAGCTAAAAAATGTTCAATTTTATTAGGTGAAAAATTCCAAATTGAAGAAATACAAGAAGCAATAATATATTTTTTAAATTATGTTATTCAATATCATTTAATTCCAGGTCAAATTGAAAATTGGATTATAATATCAGATTTAAATAATGTTGGAATAACAGAATTAGGAGATTTTAAAAAAATTTTAGATATAATGTCAAAATATAGAGGAAGAGTTTTTCGTAATTTTGTAATTAGAATGGGAGGATTATTAAAATTTAGTTTAAAAGGAGTATTAAATTTAGTAGGATCAACATCAATAAAAAAAATAAAAGTATTAGATAAAGATGAAATATTTCAAAATTTATCAGAATATATTAATCCATATTATATTCCAGTAACTTATGGTGGTTATTCAATTATAATATCAGAAGAATTAAATAATTATCTTTTTCCTTTTGAATTACCAGAAGTTGATTATTCAAATGATTTACCAAATGATATTTTAAGTGAAAATGAATATAAAATTAAATGTTTAGAAAGTAATAATAAACCAATTGTAATTTGTCCTATTTTAAAACAAAAATGGGATGAAGAAGAAGAACTTAGAATTTTAATGGAAGAAGAAGAAAGAAAGAAAAAAAAATTAGAAGAAGAAAAAGAAATTGCTATTAGAAATATTAAAACACTTAGAGCAAAAAGTATTGATGAATGGAAAAGTTATATTAAAGAAATTTCTGATTGTATTATTCCTCAAGATGAAGATAAAATTGTTAGTAAATATATTCCTATTAAATGTGATATTGTTAAAATTAATTCTAATTTAAATATTATTAATAATTTTTCTCCTATGAGTACTGGTACTTCTCAATTTTATTAATTATTTTTAACTATTTGAGTTTGTTTAATTATTGTTTTTGATTTTTTTTGGGTTAAAATATATATAGATATTGATTGTTTTTAAATATTTATACTTGACCTGTAAAGGATAAAATTAAATAATTTTTTTTAATATATTTGTAAAATAACAAAAATTAAAATTTAAATTTATTTTATATAAAAAAAATTTCATAAAATGAAAGGAAAATCTCATTCTCAAAAAAGCATATTTTTTCCAGGTTTTGTATTTAACGATCCATACAAAACAGATTTTTCCAAAAAACAAATATTTGTAGTAAAACAAAATACAGATTTAGGTATAAAATAAATATATAACATACAAAAAAAAAATTTTTAGAAATGCATAATGAACTTGAACCAATAAATCCAATGACAATTAGAACATTAAATAAATGGACAACATCACTTGGAGGTTTAGGTAAAAATATAAATAAAAAAACTTTAAATTCAAATTTATCACAAAAAACATTTTATAATTTACCATTTCCAAAAAGATTACCTCAATGGATAAAATATGATAAAAATGTATTAAAATTTATAGGATATTTCACTGAACATGTTGTTGAAAGTGTATATGAAAATTATAGAATTAGAAAATGCAATATTTTTTATTATTTAGATGATGATAGTATGCATATTGATGAAATAAGAGAAGAAAATTCTGGAATTGTACAAGGTTATTTTATTAAAAGACAAAGATGTCAAAAAGAAGGATTTAAAAATATTTTTATTACTTGGAAAGATTTTAATTTAAGAAAAGATATATTTTTATTTGGAAAAAAATTTAGAATTTGTAATTGTGATGATTTTACTAAAAAATATTTTTCTGATAAAGGAATTATTTTAAATCAACCTGAAATAATTCCTGAAGTTGTTTTAGAACCTGAAAAATTTAAAAATGTTGATTTTGAACAAAATAAAAAAAATATTGCTGAATTGAAAGAATATATTGAAGTAGGATTAAAAGGTGGTCATCCTAATAATGGTTTAAAACAATTTTTAGAAAATGATAGAAAAGTTTTAAATTTTGATATTTCTTGGTTTGATGATAAATATGATAAAGAAGAAAAAATGTATAAAATGAATTATTATCTTGCTGATGGAAAAGTAAAATTAAAATTTTTATTTTAATTTTTTTTTTTAGATTGAAGTTAGAGAAATTAAAGTTAATAATAATGGAAAAGATCCTTTTCCTCTTTTATTACATAAAATGAAATTACCAAAAAAACCTCATTTTACATATTGTCCTGGATTATTAAAAAAAGAAGATGAATATTATACACCAAAAGATTTAATTTTAGGAAATTATGTTAATGTATTTAATAGACTTTGTAGATTAATTGATTGTGATGATTTTACTAAAAAATGGTATAAAGAAAAGTAAAATAAAATAAATTAATAAATATATAATAAAAAAATAATATTTTTATAGTCTTGGTATTGATATGATTCCAATTAAAGTGAAAAGAAATCCACCACAAAGAGTAATTCATCCAATTCCACCTCATAATGGTTTTGGTTCAGAAGAAGATTCTTTATTATCAGTTTTTTATTTAAATCCAGCTGGTAAAATTCATGAAAAATATACAAATGGATTTAAAAAAGATAAACATATATTAAGATTTAATGCTAAAATGATATCACCTGTTCCATCTGATGAAGAAAGAAAATTTATTTTATCTTATTATTGTAAAGATGATTCAATTCAAATATATGAAATTGCTGATAGAAATTCAGGAAGAATAAATAGTAAATTTTTAGAAAGAAAAAGATTAAAAAATCCATATACAAATAATTATTATTCTGAAAAAGATATTTTAGTAGGAAATACTATTTATATTAATAATTATACTTTTAGATTAATGGAATGTGATGAATATACTAAAAAATATATGAGAGATAATGCAGAAATATTTAGAGATGCTGATTGTAGTGAAGTTATTGAAAGAATTAGAACAGCTGGAAATAAATATGAAAGTCTTGAGAAGTTTTTAATAGAAATTTTAAGAACTTTAGACCCAAATGGTACTGGTTGGGTTTCTAGTGATAATATTTTTGAAGGATTTAAGAAATTTAATCTTTATTTATCTACTCAGGAAATAATTACTTTAGTTGGAGAATTGACTAGAAATAATGATGGAAATTATTCAATGGAGGATTTATATAATTTAATTGTTTGTTATAAATGAAGTTTTTAGATAGATATGATTTATTTTTTTTTTTAATATTTTAAGAATATAAAATTTGAAAAATTATTTTTAAATTATATATAATATATATGATAATATTTTTTTATATTATATAGTTAATGGAGCTGTTGAATCAGCATTTATATATTTACTATAAAAGTTATTTCTTAATTCTACTGGGGAAAAAAGAAATGAATTTTCTTTAATAAAAATTTCCAATTGTTCATCATTAATATATTCATTTCTAATACTCGGTTCTTCAGTTAAACTTTTTTTACTTTTTACAACTAACTTTCTTAATTTATTAGATAACCATTTTGAATACTCATTAACATTAATAGGATTATAAATTCTAGTAATTAATTCATTAACTTCTCTTTCATCATAATTTCTAAAATTAAAAGTTAATTCAGTTAACATACATTCTAAAAATGTTTTTAAAAAATTATAAACAGTAGAAAAAGTAACCATACCATCATTATTAACAATAATAGATTTCATTAATTCTCTTTTTTGTGTTTTACTCATTTTACCATCTGGAGTAATTCCAAGTAACCAAATTAAAATAAGTAAATTAAATTTATCTCTATAAGAAGAAATTGATAAATTAATATCATTATAATTTAAAGTAACTGCAAATAATTTTTCATCAGAAGTTTTAGTACTAAATATTTGTTTGATAAATTTATCATATAAATCTGGAGTAATCCATTCTAAAGGATCTTCTTCAATATCTAAAATTGATACTCCAAAAATATTTTGTGATATTTCTTTTATTTTATCATAATCTTTTATTTCTTTTGATCTTTTCATTAATTGTTCTCTTATATAAGTCTCTGCATTATTATCTAAATCAAAATGTGTATTTTTTCCACAACAAACTTGATTATTTCCCATAATAAAATTTAAATAAGTAAAAATAAATAATATTATTTCAAAAAAATTTAATTTATAATAAAAAACAAATAAAAATGAATATTTTAATAGTGAATGGTTTTGGAAAAAGTGAAAAAGGAAAAGATGCATTTGATAGATTTTGTTCAATAACAGAAGAACTTTTAAAAAAAATATCATTTAAATCAGGAATAGAAAACTTTTTATATAGTTATCGTTCAGTAGATGAATTAGATGATTTTGTATATAATTTACCATCAAATGAAAAAGCAACTGATGAAAAGAAATTAGAATATAAAAAAAATTTTGATAAATTAGATTTAATATTTATAGATGGAAAAGAACATAATAATTTACCATGGTTACCTCAAGGATTTAAATTATTAAGTTTAATAGAATTATGTGAAAAAACAGGTAAAATTGTATTTGCAGGAGGAATTGCAATGTTAAGTTTAATTTATTATTTAGCAACAAATGGTAAATATAAAAATTATATTAATTCAAATGGTGAATTTCCATCAATTGAAGATTTAAGTAAAATTCCATATCATTATTTAACTAATTTAAAAAGAGAAGATGCTTTTTTAGATTATGTAACTGGTGATGTTTATGAATTTAAATCAACTAATGAATGGGTTCCTATTATGAATATTGGTATTCATAAATTATTATATGCTGAAAAATTTCATAATAGAGGAAAATATGTTATGAAAGAATATCATTTATCAAAAAATAAAGATTTAGTTTCTACTACTAAAAAAGAAATTAAAATTAAAATTATTAAACAATATTGTCTTCATTGGCTTGTTAAAAATTTACCTGTTGAATTTGTTGCTAATACAACATTAACTTGGTATCAACATAATTTTTGCGTTAATAATAGAATAAATCAATTTAAAGTAATATGTGATTCAAATTTTGGTTCAATGGTTATTGAACATAGAAATTCAATTGGAGTAATGTTTCATATACAAAAACAATTTCCACATTCAATAACATTATTACATAATTTCATAGCTAAAAAATTTATAGAAGTTCAAACAAAAACATCATATATTGAAAAAACAGATCAATTTGAATCAGAAGAAGCAAAAAAATTATTTAGATGTGTAGTAAGAGAACCTCCACCAGATTATTCAAGTGGAATAACATTAAATTGTACTAATCCAAGATCCACTGAAAATTTAGTAAATAAAAGTAGATTTTTTTACAATACATCATTTAATACTAAAGAAGGTAAATATTGTGGATTAAGTTATAATAATCATGATATGATATTTTTATCAAATAATGCTGTTATTAAAAAGAAAATACCATATAATAAAAATTTAACTGAAACTGAAATAGTAACTCCAGTTATATTAACAGCAGAACAAATATTAAAAGATGATTATGATTATTTAAAACCAGATCCTAGTTGGGATGATCAAAAATTAATTGATTTTTATAAAAAAAAAAGTAGGGAAATATGTAAAATATTAGAAGAATCACAAACAACTGATACTTCTGCTAATAAATTAACTAGGAAATCTAATACAATTAGACCTCATTCTAAAAGTATTTCATCTTCTAAAAGTAGTTCTAATTATAGTTCGAGTAGAATGAGTTCAAGTAAATCAAAAACTGTTTTTAATCAAAGCAATAATAATAGTAAAGTTCCTCAATCTAAAACTTTAACTTTAAAAGATGAACAAAAGAAAAAAAATGAAAATGAATCTGTTTTAACTATGTTATTTCCTTATATTAAACAAGAAGAATTTCAAATGAAAAGTTTTAATCCAGAATCAAATAATGATGAAAAAAATTTAGAAGTTATTAAATTAAATCAAGAAAGAAGAATTAAAAGTAATTTTAATAAAAAATTTAAAAAATATGATAAGGAATTAAATACTTTTAGAGATAAACCAAGTATAAGATGTTCTTCTGCTTATGTTACTGAAGATGAAGCAAGAAGAAGAGAATTTATTGAAAGTAAAAAATTATGGATGTGTCCTGAAGATTTTAAAAGAGTTTTTGGAAAAAGAACTATTAATAGTAATATGAAAAAAGAAAGCTCTAAAGAAGATGGAGAATATATTCCTAATGTTTTTAAAGAACCTAATTATGAACATCAATTTAGAGAATTTGATAAAACAAGATGGGTTTCTAAAAGAGATTTTATAGTTTAATATTATTATTTTAATCATTTTTTTTAAATAAATTATTCTAATAATTCATTTTTGATTTTATATAATATATTTATTATAATATTATAAGAAATTCATTCTTTTAAATATTTTAAATAGAAAATTTAACTTTATTAAAAAAATAGAAATTATCAATCATAAAATTTAACTTATCCTAAAATAAAATAACAAATAAAAATTGATAAATAATAAATAAATTATCTTCTTTACAAATTAATAAACTTTCAAAAAAAAATAATTATTTAGAAAATATTAACTAGTAGTATTAAATCTACTATTAATTCCAAAATTTCTCATAGATTGAGAAAACTCAGCAATACTATGAGCTCCTCTATTTCTTTTTACAATTCCTCTTTTTCCAACTTCTCTTTCAATTTCACTTTTTAAAGGTTTATTAGGCATTTTAATAGGATTTAATTTTCTTCCACTTCCATAAATTCCACTTCCCCATTTATCATTAGAAAGTAAAGTAGAAGTAAATTGATTCATTTCATTTAATTCTTTACGAAAAGGAGAAGCATAACTAGTTTTTTTTTTAAATATATTAATTCTTTTCTGTTTTAAATTAGCAATTTCACCATCTGTTATTAAATCTAAATCATTCATTGTTGATTTTAAAGAATTTGTTCCAGTTAATTTAATTAATGGATTTAAAGTTGAATTCATTTCAATAGATTTTAAATTAATTTCAGTTAAATTATTTCTTTTAAATGAAGTTGAAGTTTGACTTCCTTGATTTAAATTACTTGTTACAGTTTCATTAAAATTATAATCTTTTTTTAATTCTGAAGTATAATTTGGATTATATTGTGTTCTCATTCCATATGAATTTGATGTTAATGTATCTTTTAATTTTTTATTATATGTTTCTATTGAATATTTATGATATTTTATAAAAAAATCTTTCCCTCCTGTTTTAAATTTTTTATTTTCTTTCATTGATACTCCTATTTCTAATTTTATTCTATCAAAACAACTTCCACTTGGTGCAATTGGACCTCTTTCTAATCTTTTTTCTAATGAATTTGTATTAATTTTATTTTTATCAAATCCTGGAAATAAAATCTTTTCTTTTTCAACTTCTTTATTATTAGAATCAAGTTTAGGAAGAGAACTTCTTCTAATTTTTCTTTCTGATTTAATATTGTCTTTATTATCTTTATTATCTTTATTTTCTGTTGGTAAATATTCACTTAATTGTGGAATTTCAAAAGTTTCTGTTTTTAACATTTTCATATTTGATTTAATTGATAAAAATTCTTTTGATAAAGAATCAACATTAACTCCTTTAACAAAAATAATTTCACCATTTGGATCAATTGTTAATTTTTTTTTCTCATATTGTTTTTGTAATTGACCTTCTTCTTTTTTTTTTTCTTCTTCTTTTTTTAAAGCATTTAAAATTTTTCTTTCTTCTTCATATTTTTTTTTTAATTCAATTTCTTTTTCAGCTCTTAATTCATCTAAATTAACAGAATCTTTAAATATTTCATTAGGATCTTCTTCTCTTGAAATATCATGAAAAGACATTTTATTCATAATTTCTCCTAAATTTTTTTTTTTATTAATTTGATTTTCAGTAGAGCTTTTATTCATTTTTTTCATATCAACATTTCTACTTCTTCTAACTTTATTTATTCTAAAATTATTTGTTGTTTGTGTTGGTGATTCTTCAATAACTTTTTCTAATTTTGTTCCATAAATTTCTGGAATTTTATTATCAGGAATAATATAATTTATTAAAGTTGATGAATATCTATCATAATCACTTGCTTCTGGTTCATTTATTATTTCCCACTTATTTTCTCCTCTATAATAATTATTAAAAAATATATTTTCCAAATTTAAATTTAATTTACTATTATTATTATTATTATCATTTATTATTATATTTTGATTATGTGTTATATCTTTTTCTATTAATTCTTCATTATTAAAATCAGGTAATTTTTCATCTTCAATATTTTTTTCTTCTTCTTTATCAATTGCTATGAATTGAGAGTTAATATATGTGTTTAATGTATCTAATAAATATATGTTACATTCTTTTGGAACTCTACGTTGAACTTTTTCTTTAAATGCATTTGATATTGATAATGATATTATTTTATTTACCATATTCCATGATACTGCTTCTGCTTCGTATTGATATAAGGTTGGTTCACTTTTTGGAGTTATTTTTAACATTGAATGTCTCATTTTTGATTATATATTCATTTAATTTTTTTTATAAGTTATTAAGTTTATTATTATTTTTTTTTCAAAAGTTTAAACTTGAAATTAATTTATTTATTGTTTTATTATATTTATTACAATATATGTATTTATCTATTTAATTTTTTAATATGTAAGAAAATGATAAAAAAAGAAATCTTAAAAAAATTATTTTGAATTTTTTTTATTTTTAAATAAATTCCTTTACAAATAATATTAATATTTTTTTTTAATTAATATAATCTTATATTATTTTCATTTTAAAAATTCATATATATAGTATAAATATGTTTTTTAATTAATTTCATATTTCCTATTCTTCATAATTCCTATTTTGTCAACATTTTCATTAAACCTTGACTTACGTGTAATTAAAATATTTTTTCTTTGTTGAACACGAACTAACATTTTTTCTAATTTTTCATATAGTCTTTTCTCTTTAGTGCTTAAATCATTTCTTGAAATAATATCAAAAGAGTAATTATCATCAATTTCTAATGAATCAAAAGCTCTTTTTTCATTAATAATTGAATGACTATCATCAATATCAAATAAATTCTCTTCTTCTTTTTTTTTGGTTTTCATTTTTTCATTAACCAATTCTGTTATTAATTCAGGATCATTAAAACTTTTTTTATACATTTCAAAAAATTTTTCTGGTAATTTTGCATTTAGACATGAAATTGGTGTTAAAAATTTTGGAAATAATGCTCCTGTTGATCTTGTTCTTGATAAATTTTCATTCATGATTAAATTCATATTAAAATCATTTTGAATATTATTAACTTTAGAAGAATTTTCTATAGTATTTAATTTTAAATTATTATTTTCAGAAGTTTTATTATTTTCATCTTGTATTTTATTTTCATTATTTTCAATTATATTTTTATTATTATTATTATTTATACTAATATTATTATTATTTGAAATTGTATTAGTATTTGAAATTGTATTATTTGAAATTGTATTAGAATTTGAAATTGTATTATTTGAAATTGTATTAGCATTTGAAATTGTATTATTTGGACTTGAATTTTCTGTATTAATAGATTTATTTTGAGAAGAAATATTATTACTATTTGTAATAGTATTTTTATTACTATTATTTATTGTTTTATTATTATTTTGTGGAATTGTTTTATTGTTTGTATTATTAATTTTTTGTGTTTTCTTCTTTGCATTTAATGTCTTTGATGTATTTTCTTTATCTTTATCTTTTTTTTTAATTTCTTTTTCTTTTTTTGATTCTTTTTCTTTAATTTCTAATGTATTTTCTTTTTCTTTTTCTTTCTCTTTCTCTTTTTCTTTTTCCTTTTCTTTTTCTTTCTCCTTAGTTAATCTATTAATAATTTTCTCTCTATTTAATATTTCATTTTTTGCTTCTTTCAATTCTTCTTCTTTCCTAATTAATTGTTCTTCACTAGTTTCTTTATAATTATCAAAATCAGTTTGTAAAGAAATATTTTCTTCAAGAGCACTTTCCAATTTTAAAGTTAAATCTTCAATTCTTGCTTCATTTTCTCTTATTTTATTTATATAATGGTCATTATCATTTTCTAAAGAAACAATTTTTGAATTATAAGTTGCCCTTTCTTCTTGAATTTTTTTTATTTCTTCAATAAATCTATCATTTTTATTATTTAATAATTCAATATCTTTCATTTTATCTGAATTTTTTGTTTTTAAAGCATTTAATTCTTTTTGGAGATTTTTTTGAGATATAATTGAATCATTTAATTTTTTTTGTAAATTATCTTTTTCTTTTTTTAATTCTTCAGCAGTGTCTGTTAACATTTTAATGGTTGATTCATATTCTTTATTTATTTCATCATTATCTGCTATGCATTGATCATATTCTCCTTTTAATTCTTTATATAATTTTTCATAATCAGTTGATTCCATTTTTGTATATTAAATGTTCAAAATAAAAAATAAAAATATTATTTTATAAAAATAAATTTACTCAAAAACAAGTTATTTAATATATTTATTCAATATTAAAAATAATATTTAAATATAATAAAAAATTTATTATTATGGTTCTTTTTTTTAAATTTTTTTAAATTTAATCCTCTAAAAATTTGAAAACATCAACAATTTTTTCATAAGTATAATCTTCAAAAACATCATTTATATCTTTTTTTTTAATTTCAAAATCATCAATATTTTGAACTTTCCTAATATCAATTAATAATTGTTCAACAATACTTTTATAATAATGTAAATTAATAGTTCTTTTAGAATAATTTGATTCAATTTCATGAGCTTTACTTAAAATTTTAATATATTCTTCAGGTAAATCATTCAATTGAACATTTGTACCTAATTCTTTAAAAGCTTTAATTATAGTATATTCTTTTTCTAAATTAAATATTTTTTCAATTTTAGGATTTAAAATTTCTAAAATTTTAAAAACTGAAGCTGGTTTAAATTTTGTATTAAACTGTACATTTTTTTTTCTTAAATTAGCTTCATAAGTAATTTGTTCCTTTAAAGTAATTAAAGTAGAAAGTGAAGTAGCTCTAATTTCACAATTAAATCTACTAATTTTAATATCAACAAGAGTATTTAAAAAAATAGATCTTAAAATATAATTATGATCATCTTCATTATTAAAAACAGGTAAATTAGGAATAATTAAATGTAAAATTTGATCAAATTCACTTTGAGTCATTCCAACACCAATTAAAGTATTAGTTAAATCTTCTTCTAATGGAATAGCATTATTATCAGTATCATCATATTCAGGTTCATATTTTTTATGAAAAGATAAAGCATAAATTGGAATTCTTACAATTTGAGCAGTTTTTGGTTTATTTGCAGGAATAATTGTTACATTTATATTATCAGTTACTCCTTCATATGTTCTTATTATTAAATATAATCTATGAGTTGCTTCTTTAAAATTCATTGTTGCTAAAAATTTAGTATGTTCTTTTGTTTCTTGATCTAATGATTCATCTAATACATTTAATGATGCATCTTTTGTTTTTACTTCTAAAATATCTAATCTTGCCTTTTCACAATGTATTATTGCCATATCCATTGGAAATTCAGAATAAATATTTAATTCAAATACACTTTCTTTTTTATTTAAAATTAAGTTTTTTACATCTATTTTATATGAATTTTTTATTGAAGGATTTTGATTTGCATTACTTTGTTTTTTATTAAATTCTTCAAGTTTACTATCATATGCTCTATGTAAAGTTGAAACTTCTTGTTCTTCAGTAAATAAATTTTTAGTTAATGTCTTTTTATCAATTGTTTGAAATTTTTGTTTATTACTTTGAATATTAGGACATAAAGAAAAAACTAAGCCTGAAAGTGATGATAATATAATTTCAGTTTTATCTTTAACTTTAAATTTCCCAATATCTAATCCAGTTAAATGTTCTTGAGTATCATATTTACAAATAATATTACAAGAATCATCATTAATAGAATAAATTTCAACTCTTCCATCACTTCTAATTAAAACCATTTCATTTTTATTATCAAAATTAATATCTCCCATTTTAATATCAACAACTTCACTTAAATTTCTTCCAATATTATTTTCATTTACAATTTTCCCTTTTTCACTATTATTTACTTTTAATATTCCATGAGTTCCTGAAGTAGTACCAAATAAAAATCTATCTTCAGAACTATCATAATTACTCATTTTTAATAAAGTTAAACAAGTTACATTTCCCTTTACTGCAATTGTAAATTTACATTCTCCTCCTTTTAAAAATTTAATCTTTGAATCTTCAGTACCAATAATTACAAAAGGATCAGTTTTACCTAAAATAAAACATAATGTTAAAGTAGTAATTGGAGTATCATTTACATATGAAGATTTTTCAACTGTTATTTCACCAAATTCATATTCAATAAGTTGATTATTTGTAATTGCCCAAACTGTTTTATCAAGTATCAAAAAATTTTTTATATCATCAGCCATATTAAATTCTATTTTAAATTTATGATCATATTTTTTATTTGTTTGAAAAATTGAATTTCCAACTGAAAAATATATTTTCTCATTTAATGATGTATCTTCTAATACTCTTATACATGATATTTCTTTTGGATATTGATTTGTTCTTGTTAAAATTTCAGGTTCTGTTTTATTATATTTTGTTATATAAATTACTCCTCTTGCATCACCTATTACTAATAATTGAGGTGTCATTGATTTTGCTGGTAAGAGTTTAACACATTCATTTGTTATTCCTCCTACAGTTAAAAATGATGTTTTTGTTAATTGAAATAAATTTTCTTCACCAAATGCATCTTCCATTATATTTTTTAGAAAATAAGTAGTTTTAAATATTATTTTATTTTTATTTGTTTTATTTTTTATTTATTTTTTATCTTTTAAATTATAATTTTTTATTAAAGTTATTTTTTTTATTTATATAATAAAAAAAAAAACAATTAAAATAAAAAAAAAAAAAATGTATTCTAAGAATTCAAAAATAGCTTCTAAAAGTATTACTTTTACATCAAAAAATATTAATAAAACATTTAGAGAAGATGATCCTTATTATATTCAATCAGTACCATATAAAAATACTATTTCTGAAGTTGAATTAAATGAAAGTATAAGTGAAGAAGAAATTCAAATTAAAAATCAACAATTTAAAAATTCAAAAAATAATGATCCAATTGACCATAAATTTAATTTTCATTATCCAATTATTTTTCATACTAAATATGATTATGTTTTTAAATTTTGTGGAAAATATTCAAAGAAAGAATTTCTCCAAAGAACTTTAAAAATAAGATCATATCCTCTTCATTTAAAAACATCATTATTTTTTTATGAAAAATGTTGTCAAATAAGAAAAAAAGATTTTTCCTTTTTGAAAATAGATTTTAATGAAATTAAAAAAAAAGGTAATAAATTATATAAAAAAAGAAAATTTAGAGAAGCATTAGAAAATTATTTAGAAGCATATAGTTTATTAAAATGGATTGAATTTAAAGAACAAAAAAATTATAAAAGATTTTTTCAAAGTCAAATTCCAATTTTAGATAATGATTTAATAGAATGTTCATCACTTCCAATAATAAATGATGATGAAAGTGAAATTAATTCAAATGAAATATTAATAGAAATATTATTATGTTTATCAATTACTTTTATGGAATTAAGACATTATGAATGGGCATTATGTTGTTTAAATGAAATTTTAGATATTGATGAAAATAATTTATCTGCTTTATTAAGAAGAAGTCAATGTAGATTTTATAATAAAGCTTCAAATTGGGATGAATATGCTTTAGCTTTAAAAGATATTAAACAATGTTTTAAAATATTTTCAGAATGTAAAATTGATGTTCCTGAATTTTTAATGAACATTATAATTTAATTATTAATTTTTCAAAAGAAAAAGATGATTTTGAAATTAAACAATTGAAGCTATTTTTCTTAGATGCATTTGATACTTATTCAAAATATCCTAATAAAGATTTTTGGGAAAATTATGATAAAAAATGTACACAACAAGAAATTCAACTTAAAGTTTTGAAAACTATGAAAAGAAATTATAAATTTTTAATTAAATATTATACAGAATCTAATAATGTTGAACAATTAAAAATTGCTTTTGATGAAATTGAAGATTTTATGGAAAAATATAAAAATTTTCAATATTTTCATTTTATGAATATTCCAGGATTTATTTTTCTTATTGAAACTTATAATGATGAAAGTAATTTTTTAACTAAAGAAATGAAAAATGTTCTTCATTTAAAAATGTTTCAAAATTTCTTAGAATATTATAAAAATAATAGAGCAGATTCAGTTTTTCAAAAAGGAAATTTTAATATAAATTTAATAAAAGATGCAATTAGTAAAGTAAATAATGAAATGAAAAATAAGAAAGAAATAGAATCTGAAAGTAATTCATCCCAATCAGATACAAATTATAATAAAAATAAGGTATTATTAACCAAAAATTTATCAATTTTCGTATTTTTTGGTTTAATGATATCATCAATTATTTATATGTTTTTAATTTTATTTTTCTTTTTACCAACTCAACCATATCCTTCATATTTAAATGAATAAAAGTTATTTTCCTAGAATACATATTATATATATATATTTAACATTTATATAAATTAAAATTTTCATTCAGATAATTTTTATTTAATAAATAAAAAAAAATAAAATTTACATATTAAAATAAATTTATATTATAGATTCATTTATATTAATTCTCATCTCCATAATCACTACTTTCACTTTCTTCATCATCAAATTCTCCTATTATAGAAGCTAAAGCTTTAATTTTATCAATATTTCTATTTAATAAAACTTCAGTATCAGAAGTCTGTTGAGAAATATTATTTTTAAAAACATTAAATTGTTGATGAACTCTTTCAGTTTGTTTTTTAGTTTTTTTTAATTTACTTTTCATATTATCATTTACATTTTTTTTAATAGTTATAAAATCTTCTTTCATTTTTTTAATATTATCAATCATTTTATCATGCGTTTTATCAATTCTTTTATATAATCTCTTTCTAAATTCATAAAATTGTAATGAAAAATCATCCTTAGAAATTTTTTTTTGTGATCTTTTAATTGAAACTAAATCATTAGTAACAACTAATCCATAAAGTTCAATTTCATCAAATATTTTTTCACTTTCTTTCAATAATAATTCCTTATTAGAAAAAGCAGTAGATTGAGTCTCACTTAAATTTCTTGCATTAGGTGCAGGAGCAAAAGTATCATTTGGAAATACAGTAACAGGTTTTTGATTAATATTATTACCTAATAAAGTAGAAGTTTGTGATTGTAATACATTTCTATTTTGTGGTTGTGGTCTTATTAAAATATTTCCACTTCTTCCTTGATTTGAATTCATTATATTATTAATATTTGTTGACATATATTGTGGTAAACTATTCATCATATTTAATGTTTGACTGTTTGGATCATATTTTTGCATTTGATATTTATTATTTAACATACGCATTTCATTATCATTATATGATAAATTTGTCATCATCGTCCTTATTTAGTTAATATTATATTATTTTATTTTTAAAAAATATATTTTTATTTTTTATTTAATTTAATTTTTTTGATTTTATTTTTTATTTTAATAACTTATATAAAAATAAAACATTAATATTTAAAGATAAAAAAGAAATAAAATTTTTTTTAATTAATAATTTGATTTATTATATCTAACTCTAGGTGGTGTAGGTGGTCTCTTTTTATAATATTCTTCATCATTAATCCAATTATTATTTCCACCATCTGGAGGATAAATTAAATGTGGAATCATAGCCATATGTTGATTAATAATAAGCATAGCACCAGCATTACCATGTCTCCCACAATAATCAGTTGCACTAAATACAGTTAATAAAAGTCCACCTGCAAAACGTTCAAAACCATCTAAAACACATTCATGAGCTCTTATAATATGACTTAAATTATTTTTTTGAAGAAAGTCTTTTACAATATCTGGACCATATTTAACTATATTACCATAACCATTACTATCTCTTTGCATATTTGGTTGTATTCCTAATTCTTCATCTGTATCTGTTGGATCACTCCATAAAATATCCATTGCAAATTTTTGTTCTTTTGATTGTGCCTCATGAACTACATTAAATGGTCTTTTTATTGAATCTATATCTTCTAATTTTTTAACATTTGCACCTATTCCACCATGTAAACATAATATTTGATCTTCTATTACAGCAGCAAAAGGTAAATATTCAAAGAAATTATTAATAAAAGAAAAAAGCGAGTCATTTTCATCACTATTATCTTCAAGTCTTCTTTCACATTCTTCTTGAAAACCAAAACCAGAATTAATTAAAATATCTTCATGATTTCCTCTTAATAAATGAATTTGATCAGGATATTTTACTTTTAATGCCATTAACAAACAAATAGTTTCAAGAGATAAATTTCCTCTATCAACATAATCTCCTAAAAATAAATAATCATTACTCATAATATCACCACTTATACTTTCACTAGGACAACCCCATTTATCAAAAAAATTCATTAAATCAATATATTGACCATGTATATCACCAAATACTTTAACAGGTGCACTTACTTTTAAAATATTTGGTTGTGATGCTACAATATCAAGACATTGTTTTGTTAATTGAGCAACTTCTTCAATTGAAAATTTAAATTTTTCTTTTGCTTCTTCATTATCATCTCTTAACCAATCATCTGGACGAAGTAAATAATCTAAAAATCTATCACATAATGGTTTATCTGATGAACTAACTATTGATTTTATACCCCAATTTTCATCAAATTGAACTGGTCTTATTATTAATTTATCATCTTTATTATTTGATACCATTGCAATTTCACCATATTTTTGAATATGTGGTTTATCCATTAATGATGACATAGGAACATTTTTTTCTTTTACATTTGGAACTATTTTATTTGGATTTGGTTTTCTTTGATTAGTACTATGACCATTTATTGGTGATAATGTAGGAGTAACTTTCTTTGAATTTTGTTGTGCTAAAATTGCTCTTCTTTTCTTTTCTTCTTCCATTAATCTATCAAATTTTATTTTTAACTTTTCATTACTATTAAATAATTTAACTAAATCAATTTTAATAATATCATTCTGTGCTACAATAGTATCAGTTAATTGAAAACCACCATGAGTAAAAACTGAATCTTCAACAATCCAAGAAGTATGTCTAAATTTATTAAAAAATGCAACACTTTCCCATTGAGAACTTTCAGTATCATAAATCTCAATAGGAATTTGTTTAATATCACTATCATTTCTCCCTCCAATAACTATTAAAAAGTTATAATAAAAACTAATAGTATGTTGAAATCTTTTTTGAGGAGAATAATTTTGATAAGGAGCTTGAACCCAATCCCAAGTGCCATTTCTATGTCTTCTTAATCCCCAACAATCATTTAAAGGAACATTTTTTTCAGTTCTTCCTCCAAATAAAATAACCATATTTTGTGCACCACCATAACGACAAAGTGCACAAGCATGATACATTCTAGGACAAGGAACACTTCCTTTAGTTTCTAATAAAATCCAATTTAAACAATCTTTCAAACCCCAAATATTACTATCTTTAATTTCATTATTAGAAATTTTTTCTTCAACTTGAGTAATATAAACTTCATTAGTTAATCTATTACCTAAATTACCACCAAAAATAATTAAAAAAGGTCTATAATAAATCATAGTATGACCATATCTTTTCCCAGGGCTTTCACCATTAATTTTCATTTTAATCCATCTTGAATTATTTTCTCCATTACTTAAATCTAAAATGAACAAATCATCAGGAGCTAACATACCATTTAATGCAGCTCCACCAAATATTGCTAAATAAGTTTGAGATATTGCACATGCAGCATGTGCTGCTCTTGCACATGGAATTTCTCCTGATGGAGTAATTTTTACCCATGTATTTTCATGTATTTTAAAAATATAACAATCGTTGCAAATATCATAATTTGAACTTAATCCTTTTGCTCCACCAAAGAGAATTGCACTGTTTTGATTTACTATATTTTTATTTTAAATTATATTAGTTTTTTTTTATTTTACGTAATGTTACTGAATGACCGAAACGAGATAATTCATTTGTTTGTGGTATGTGACGGTGATGTGGATTTTGTTGAGGGTTTAATGTCATGTTTTGGGAAAATTTACTACTTGTACTTTGCATTTTTATTTTGGGAAATTATATTTTTTTTTTTATTTTGTATTTTTTTTTATTTTTATGTGTTTATTTTTTATTTTTTTTGTATGTTTTGTTAATTTTAAATATTTTTTAAATTGATTTTTTTTTATATATTAAAAAACCATTTGAAATAAAAATGTATATTTTTTAATTTGTAAATTTTATCTTCTTTAACAGAATATGTGCTAAAGATATTTATTTGAAATTAATTCAAATATTAAAAAATTACTAAAAATAAATAAAAAAAATTTATTGTTATTTTATTTCAAGAAGATGATAAGATAATAAAAATGAGTAAATTTAATAATTATTTTTATTTTTAAAAAAAAAATTGTTTTTTTTTAAAATATTTATTACATCATATTTTAAAGTCCAGCAAGATCATCATCTTCTTCATCTTCATCAATTTTTCTTTTGAATTTAATTTTAGTTTCTTGTTGATCATTAAATCCTTCTAATAAACCAATTAATTGTCCTTCAGAAATTTTTTCTCTATAAGCACCCATTTGTCCATTTCTAATTATCATATCTTCAATTTGTCTTGCTTTTTCAGGTTTAACTAATGCAAGGTTACTTACTAAAATATTTTATTATAAATAAATTATTACATCTTTCTCTTGCCTCATTTGTTAATAAACTCTGTAACATTACTTTTCTTTTTTCTTCCATTTCTTGTTGTTTTTTCAATTGTTCTTCTTTTTTTTTTGGATTTTGTTGTTGTTCATAGGCGTTTTGATAATAAGCTTGGTCCATTTTAAAAAAATATTAAAAATTTAATAACTTAAAAAATTAAATAAAAAATTACTTATTAATTAAAAAAATAATACTTTTATTCCATTAATATAAAATTATTATTTTTATCATAAATAAAATCAAAAATTAAAATTAACCCTCCAAAAAAATATTAATCATAACAAAAACATAAATTCAAAAAATTCAAAAAAGTAAAAAAAATAAAACAAATAAAAAAAAACTTTAAACTCTTCTTCTTCTTCCAAGACTTCTTTTAAAAACTCTTCTTTTCCTTCCTTGACCTCTTCTTCTTAAATTTGCTCTATCATTTCTAATTCTTCTTCTAAAATTTCTATTTCTAAAGCCAAAATTTCTTCTATTTCCAATTCTTAAATTTCTAAATCTTCTTCTTAAATTAACTCTTCTTAAATTATTAGAAAATCTAACATCAACAATTGAATTTCCAATAGTAGTTTTATTAATTTTTTCAATTGCATTTAAAGCATCTTCATGCCTTTCAAATTGAACATCACCACTTCCTTTACTTTCACCCATTCTATTTAAACGAAGACCACATCTTGTTAATTTTCCATATTGTTCAAATAAAGATTTTAATTGTTCATTTGTATATGATTTGTCTAAATTAAATATTGATACTCTTTTACGAAGATCACGAGAAAAATTTTTTTTACGAAAATTATTTCTTTGTTGATTTTGGAAATTTTGATTTAATCTTCTTTGATAACGAAAACGATTTCGGAAATTATTACGAAAAAAACGTTTTTTTTCTAATGAAATTTGATCTAAAGATTTTGAAAGATTATCCATTTATTTTTTAATTTTTAAATTTATTTTTTGGACAATTGTTTTTATTATTTTTTTATTGGAGACAGAAAGTTTTTTTTTTGGAAATTATAATATTATTTATTATTTTTTATATTTTTTTATTTTTATTTTAAAATTGATATTTATAAGTTTATTTAAATCTAAAGGAAAATTTATTTCAAATATTTTTTCAAAACTTTATTTATATCAAAATTAACAGAATTTAATAACTGTTCTATATTAATTCCAAATCCACTTATTTATTTACAATTTTAATATGTTTTTATTTAATTATTATTCAAAATAAACCAAATTATCTTAATAATACAATTATTTTCCATATAATAAATATTCAGAATTAAAAATGAATTTTCTATCTTCTTTTCCTTCATTTTCAAAAATAAAATGTACATAAGGATAAAATTTTTTAAATTTTTCATAATATTTAATAGGAATAACTATATTAGGAAGTGGATTTGGAGTTGGTAAAATTAATGGTCTTTTATCTTCACTATCAAAAGACAAAACTTTCCCTTTTTCAAAATGGGAAATTAAGTCTTTCTTACCTTGTTTTTTAGCATATAATAATTCACAAGTTTTTTCACTATTAAATCTTTTCCATTTCTTACCTCTATACATATCATAAAAATTTATAATATGGAAAGAATCAACAAAATTAATAAAAGCAAAACCTAAATTACATTTATTTCCATAATCAATTGGTAAATAAAATACATCATATTTATTTTTAAAATCAATATTTATTTCATCTAAAAAAGTATTTATTGTATATTTATTAGGAATATTTTTAATCATTATTGTTGTTCTTCTATCTTTTCCTTGTATTATTAAATCAATATCAATTTTATTATGTTCTTTTTCTTCTTCTTGAGATAATTTTCTTTTATTTGGACTTTTAGTATTAGAATTAATATAATCATAATTATTAAAAGGTGAATTTTTTGAATTTTTATGATTTTTTTTAAATTTATTTTGTTTATTTAACATATTATTTAAAATAATTTCATCATTTGTTTTTTGATTAGTTGATGTTATATTATTTACATTAACTGAAAAAAATTTAGAATTATTATTTAGATTATTGTAATTAAGAGGATTATGATAATTTCTTTGAAAATAATGATCAAAAGGTTGTACTGGAGTTAAAAATTGATTATTATTAATAATAGGAGTTAATTGAGTATTCATTTGAATAAAATCAAAAGTTGGAGTTGCAAATTTATTATTATAATAAGGACTATTAATTGTTTGAAAATTAAAATTAGAATTTAATTTTGGTGTCGTATAAACTCCAAAATAATTATTATTATTATTGCTATTATTATTATTTATAAAATTTTGTATATATAATTTTTGATATGGATTATTTTCTATTAATTTTGAATATTGATTTATATTTTTTTTTTGGTTGTTAAAAATATCATCATTTCTATTTCCTGTTAATGCAAAAAAATTATGAAAAAAATCCTGTTGGTTTAAATCTTTTATTTTTGATAAGTTGTTATTAAAATTTTGACTTGATGTTACAATTGGAGTTGGTGTAGTATTTAATGAGGAGTTTTCTTCAAATGAATCATTTAAATTTCTATTGGATTCTCTATTTATTTTTGGCCAATTTATTATTTTATCTATTTCATTATTTAATTCATCAAATTCTTCATCATAACTATTTCCTTCATATGATGTTTTTAATAGAATATTTTTTGAATCATTATCATTTATTTCTTTTTTCGACATTTATTATAAATAATGTTAATAAAAGAATTATTATTGTTTTTTATAAAATTATAAAAAAAAGAATTCATAATTTAATATTTTTATTTATAAAAAAAAATATTATAATGAATATATTTTATATTTTTTAAAGAATATCTATATGTTTAAATTATAATTATTATCTTTTAATTTATTTCCTATTATTATCAAAATAATAATATAAATGTTTTAAATAAAAAATAATAATAAAAAATCAAATTTTCTATATTCTCAAATACTTATATTATTTTTCTATCTTTTATATTGAATAAAAGATTATTGTTCTAAATTCCATTCATAAACTTAATTTTTATTAAATATAATATAAACATTTATTTTCATATAATATCCTTTTTTTTTGTTAAAAATTAAAATTCAGATTAAAAATATAGATTAAGAATTATTCTTTTAAATCATAAATTATATTTTTATTGTAATAATGAAGTATTTTTCTAAATATATACAATTATTTAAAAACTTTAAAAAATGTAAGGGTATATATATAATGAAAAAAATTATAATATTATAAACATTTTTTACTTTTTTTATAATTTAAAAAATATTTTTAATTTAATAAATTTAAGAAAATGATGAGATATATTCTATCAGAAATGAAAGAAAATAATAAAACACCAATAAAAGTATTTGAAAAAAATAATACAATATCAATGACAGAGAAAAGAAGAATTAAATCAGAAGATTTTAATATACTTCCAAATATAAAAAATGAAATAAAACCATATAATTCAAATGCAAATTATGAAACACAAATAACTATAAAAAAAGATTCATCAGATAAAACAAAAGAATTTTTAAAATCTTATACTTCAACTTTAGACCTTGGGATAAGAAGAAAACTATTATTTACAGAACCTGAATATAAAAATAATATGAATAAAACAATAAGACATAATAGATTTAAATCTCAAAATATTTATTTTAAACCATTTCAAAAGAATATAATTGAATATATTAATAATGGAAAAGAAATGATTAATTTTCTTCCTGATAATTATTATACATTAATAAATGATAGATTTCAATATGAAAAATGGGTAATGTATAAAAAGACTTTTAAAATTTTTGAAGAAAAAATAAAAAATTATGAAAATTCAAGTATTATTTCTTTAAATCAAGGATTTAAAATAAAAAAATTTGAACATGAAAATATTTTCTTAACATTAAAATCAATTAAAATTCAAATTATAAATAAAAAAACAAATGAAAAAGAACAATTATTTTTACCATTTAATATATTACCATTTTTTTATGGATACTCATATAATATATTTCTTTTATTTTTAACATTGATTATTAAAATTACAAATCAGAATAAAATTGAATTTTTAACTCACTTAATAAAAGAACTGATAATTGAAATATCAAAAACATTTGAATTATTTAAGGAAAATTGTTTATTTTTTGATAAAAGAAGTCAAGAAATAAAGAAATTTCCTTTATTATTTAATTCTAATTATTATTCTTTAGAAATAATTCCTCCTAAAATTGAATTAAAAAAAACAAAAGGAGCAAAATTGATTAAATTAGCTGGAAAAGGATTATTAATCTATTTATTAGAAAATGAATTTTTAAAATGGGATACTGCAACTTTATGTTATTTAAGTTCTCTCAAAAGTTTTAGAGATGAAGTACATTATATTTTTCAAATAAAAGTAAATGAAAAAATTCTAAATATTGAGGAAGATAAGAATATTAATTTTTTATCTAAGGGAAAAATGAGTTTAGAATCAATTAATAATAAAAAAGAATTTTCTTTTTTTATTCAATTGAAAAAAGATGAGGAAAAAAAAGTATTTTTTATTCATTTTCATCCTTATATTATTGAAATAATTTATGATGATATTGTAAAAAAATATTATTTAACATTTAAAGAAATGAAATTTTTATATAATTTAATAAAAAATGGATATAAATTAGAAAATATTATTCATAAATGTATAATTGTAAATGAACTTAATAAGAAAATATATTTTTCATTAGATATATTAAAAGGTTATGAAATTCAAAAATGTGATAAATTTTTTTATGAATGGAACAATAATAATACTATATCAAAGAAATTAAAATTAAATATTCATCAACCATTTTTAGAATGGAAACAATTTAATGATTATAATAAATTAGGGTATATTAATTTATTAAATTTTAATTTTCCTTTACCAAATGAGCTTTATTTTTCATTAGTTACAAATAAATTTGAAATGTGGCCAAAAATATTAAATGAATATTCTGAAGATATGTTTTCTCTTATTAATGAAACAAATAATAAAAGAAGAGATTATAGTTTAAATACAACTGGTAATATGATTGTTAGGAAAACTACTACTAGAAGAAGAACAAATAAAAATAAATATAGTAAAATATTAGCTAAAATACAATTTGATAATTAAAATTTTTTTTGATTTAATGATTATTATTTAGTAAATATTATATTTTTTTGAAATTGAAAGAAATGTAGATTGTATTTGATTGTGCTTTTTTTTATTTATTTATTTAACTTATTTCTTTTTAAATGTAAGAACATAAAATATAAAATTAATTTTATTAATTTATTAATTTTATATAACTCTTATTTCTTAATTTCAATTTAAATAAGAAAAGAAAGATAATAAAATTATTATAAAAATGGATTATATGAATGTTATTACAGAAAATAAAAATTTATTATCAAATTCAGAACAAAATTTAAAAGGAATTTCTCAATTACTTATTTTTTTTAAATTTCATCATTCATATTATAAAGAAATTGCATTAACTTATCAAAATAAATATAAAGAATTTAAAAATAAAAATGTTTTAATATCATCAATATTATTTAATAATATTCAAATTTTAGAAGATTCACTAGAAAAAACATTTTCAAAATCAGTTGAAATTTCAAATAATATGGAAAAAGAAATTATATTTAATTTAGAAAATTTTGGTAAATCACAACAAAATATATATCAAAATCAAATCAATAAATTAAATAATATTACAAATGAAATAAAAAAATATTCTCAAATTCTCGATGTGATTAAACTAAATTATTATAAATTAAATTATTTATTTAATGATTTAAATTTAAAAATAAAAAATCAAAATAAAGAACCAAATGAACAATTTAAAGATGAACTAATAAAAATGTCATCCCAAATTAAAAGTGCTGAATATTTATATAAATGTGAAATTGAAAAATATAATAAACAAATATCTCTTTATAATGAACAATATAAAAATATAAAAAAAGAAATAAAAAAGAATGAAGAAAATAGAATAAATACTATTAAATCAATAATGGATAAATATAAAGAAATTATAGGTGAATTAATTAAAAATAAACAAGAATATATGAATTTAATAGATACATTAATATCTCCTGAAATAATTGAAAAAGATAAATTATTAATATTTAATGAATTA
Source organism: Isotricha prostoma (assembly GCA_023807205.1). Classification (NCBI taxonomy): domain Eukaryota; phylum Ciliophora; class Litostomatea; order Vestibuliferida; family Isotrichidae; genus Isotricha; species Isotricha prostoma. Next base: position 10,444 of record JAJMZS010002974.1, on the reverse strand, counting down.
GATAAATATATTCAAAATGAAAATAGTGATAGATTACCAAAACATAAATTTTTGAATTTTTTAGATTTTAAGGAAGAATTTCCAGAAGAAGAAAATAATATAAAAACAAATGAATATGTTTTAAATGAAAATAATTTAATTTTCCAATTTAAAGAAAAAGAACTTAAAAATTTTATAAATAAAATTATAGATCAATTAATGAATGAAAATAATTGTCCTCTTGATGATATAGCAACTCTTTTAGAATTAATGAAAAATCAAAATAATGAATGTGATAAATTATTTATAAATCTTTTTATTGAAAGAAAAAAAAATACTTCAATTCAAATTTTAAATTTAAAAAATTTAGAAATCTTAGGAGAAATTTTTTCATTCATAGCTTTAAATAATTCTTATATTAAATCAAAAAAATTTGAATTAAATTTTTTAATAATATTTCTTGCAGAAAGAGTATTTTATCAAAATAAAATAACAAATTCAAAAATATATTTATCATCAATATTATCTAAAAATAAATATTTCAGAACAAAAACTTTTTGGAAAAATATTTGTCTAGTTAAATTGGCATTAAAAATAGATGATTTTATTATTAGGATGAAAGATTTAGAATTAACAAATAATAAACAAAATAGTCTTTTTATGAAATTAGGAACAATGATTGGATTTAATGATGATATTTATCAATGTAGTTTAATAAAAAAAAGCGGAATTATTTCTTTAATAAATAATTATAAATTGGTCGAAGTTAATAATATTCTTTTAGTTGATCAAAAGGCAAGAAAGGAAATAATATTAATAATTAAATCTAATATTCAAACATTTGCTTCATTTAATGTTTCATCATTTGATTCTATTAATTTAATTTCAGAATTAATTAAAAATTTTAATATAAATCAAGAATATTTAAATTTTTTTCAAATTTATACTGATGTATCAAGTTATTCTGTAAAAAAAAATTTAGGTCATGAAATTAGAAGTTATGTTCCATTTAATAATGTGACTGATGAAAAAAAAAATATTAAATTAATCAATTATTCTTTAAAATATTTGGATAAAAAAGATTATTTAAATTTATTGTTAGTTTCAAAAAATATTCATAAATCTTTGACAAAGAAAATATATAATAAAATATTAAAAAATTCAAAAACTGAAATAAAATTAAGACTAAAAATATGGGAAAATTTTTTAGGAATATCAGAATTAAAAAAGAAATATAATTATCAAGAAATATTAAAATCATTAAATGATGAAAAATTAAAAAATGATATTCATAAAGATGTAATAAGAACTTATATAAAAGATTCAGAAAAAACAGAAGAAATAAAAGTAAAAATGTTAAATATTTTAACATCAGTTTCAACTTTAAATGGTAATATAAAATATTATCAAGGAATGAATTATATTGTAGAATTTTTATTAGAATTAACAGATGAAGAAAATTCTTTTTATATATTTTTATCATTCTTTTTTAATACTGAATATCATTTAATTTTTGATAAAGATTTAACAAAATTAAATCATTTCATTTATGTTATTCAAAGATTAATTCAATTATATGAACCTGAAATATATAGTTATTTAAAAAGTGAGAGTGTTAATATTAATTGTTTTATATCTCCTTGGTTTATTACTTTATTCCTTACTTCTAGACAATATATTTTAGAAAAAGAAATTCCAAAAGTTTTAATTAGAATATTGGATAATTTTATTTTAAAAGGATGGAAATCATTAATAAAAATTGTAATAATGACGTTACATAATTATGAAAAGGAAATATTAAAAATGGAATATGAAGAACTTATTCAATTCTTAATTACTGATATTTTAAAGACCGATTTTTTTAAAAATGATAATTTGGAAAATATTGAAAAATGTTTTGAAGATAAAAAAATTAAAAAGAAATTAATTAAAGATATTGAAAAAGAATATATTTTAGAACAAACTTTAATAAATTCACAAAGTGATATCAAAAAATGATTTTAATTTGATTTATTATTTAAATATAAAAATATTTAATTATTTAATAAATTTTAAAAAATGGAATTATTAGACAAAAGATTTGATTATACTTATGCAACAAAAAATCGTTATGAAATTCCAAATAAAATATTTGAAATTAACAATAAAAAAATAAAAATAGAATTATTAGTAACAAATGGATTTGTTAAATTATATACAATGAAAGGACGTTTATATGGAGTACAACAATGTAAAGATAATCATACTCTTCCAGATTGGAAAATTCATTTAAATATTTCTAATGAAGATATTTCTAAATCATGGAAAATAATTTCAGAAAGTTTATTAAATTTAATAATCAAATATTCAGAAAATAAAGAAATAATTGATGATTTAATTATAAGTATAAAAGCATTTAATATAAATTTAGAAGGTTATTCTTTCCCAGAATATATGTCAGGAAGAGAAATTACAATTTATATTTATCAATATGATGAACTTTTAAATGATAATAATAAACCAATTGAAATTAAGGATACTAATGAAAAAGGTGAAGAAATTAAATTGTATTATTTATTTAAAAAAAATGAAGAAGAAAAATTTATATTTTGGTATGAATTATTAATTGATATTGAAAGTAAATTAAAAAATGCAAAAATAAAAAGAAAAAAATTAAATGGAGCTGCAGATGGTGATTTATGGTTAGGAAATTATTCTTCATTAAGAAATGAAGCTTTTTGTTTTGATAAAAAAGATGATTATATATATCCTCCAAATAATAGAGGCTGGAATTCAGTAAATCAAAAAAAACCATTTAATTGGTTTCAAATTTATATGATTAGATATTCTCTTGTATATAAAGAATCAATAATTCAAAATAAAATGTATATCATTTCTTTTATATTATTATTTATTGTTTTCTTATTATATATATTTAAATAATAAAATATATTTAAATAAAAAAATAAATATAAATAAAAATTAAAAGATAATTATTTAAATTTTCAAATTTGATAAATAAAAATACCATAAAGATAAAATGGAAAAAATACGTAGAATTCATCCAAGTATAAAAAAAAATATTCGTTATAAATTATGTGATAAAATGATGGAAGAAAATTTAATAACTTGGTTTAGTCAACCACAAACACTTCAATTAGTTCAAAAATTAATAAATGACTGTAAACAAAAAAATATAGCATTAAGAACACCAAATCCAATATTTGCAAATAGATTAAATAATTCATTATCAAATAGTCAAATTGCAGCATCACATTTTATTCCTCCAGTAAGTCCAAATTCAGTTTCTCTTCAAATGTTTCAAGTAGAAAAAAAAAATTTAATGACTGAATCACAAGTAATTAATGAAGAAAGAAAAATGACTGAATCATTTACAAATTCTTTAGCAACTTCTATGAATTTAAGTACAATTCCTAAATTTTATTTTCCTGAATTACCTATTGAATTAATTGCTCAAGAAAATACTCTTATTGATGGTATTTTTAAAGAGAAAAATGAATTAAATTTACAAGAATTTTTACCTATTACTAAAGATTTTTATGGTTTTCCACAAATATTTAATTGTGTTTTATTTAATAAAATTGATAAAGAAAAAAAAGGAAAAATTACTAGAAGTCAATTTGATAAATATCATACTGAAAATTTTAGAGGATGTTCTTTAGTAAAAAAATATTTTAATTTTATTAAATCTCCTGAAAGAAATGTTATTATAAGAGAAGATTTTTATCCTTTTTTAAGAGCTTTACTTGATTTTAATCCTTCATTAGAATTTTTAAGAGAACATCCAACTTATCAACATAAATATTCTGATACAGTTATAATGAGAATATTTTATATTAATGATAGTGATGATGATGGTAAAATTACATTACATGATTTTAAAAAATCAAATTTAATAGAAATATTAAAAAAAGTAAGTGATGAAGATATAAATAATGTAAGGCAATATTTTTCATATGAACATTTCTATGTTATTTATTGTATTTTTTTTGAATTAGATAATAATAGAGAACCAGAAACAGAATTATTTATATCAAAAGAAGCATTTAGTAGATATAATGGTCATTCACTTGGAATAAAAGCAGTTGATAGAATATTTCAACAAGTACCAAGAAAATTTAAAAGTACTCAAATTGGAAAAATGTGTTTTGAAGACTTTTTATGGTATTTATTAAGTGAAGAAGATAAAACAACAAGAACAAGTATAGAATATTGGTTTAAAGTACTTGATTTAGATGATAATGGTATAGTCACTCCAAGTGAAATGGAATATTTTTATAAAGAACAAGAACAAAGATTAGAAAATAATCAAAATGAAACTATTTTATTTAATGATATTATATGTCAATTATATGATATGATTCCACCTGATAAAGAATATCAATGGACTATTCAAAATTTTTATGATCATCCTAAAAGTGCTTCTATTTTATTTAATGCTTTATTTAATTTAAATAAATTTATTATAAATGAACAAAAAGATCCTTTTTCTTTAACTGAAGTTGATAAAATTCCTGATTATACTGATTGGGATAAATTTGCTTATAATGAATATATGAAAAAAATGAGTGAAGAAAATGATGATAATGAAGAAGAAGAACCTGTTATTGATTCTAATGATGAACAGGATAATTAAATTATTTTCTATTTATAATTTTTCATTATTTTTGGTTTTTTAAAGAATTTTTTGCAATATTTAATTTTAAATAATTTTTGTGATGGATTTACTATTATTTTAATATTTATATCTTAAATAATTTTTATATATAAGATTTTTTTGTTTAACTTTTTTAAATAGTAAATATTAAATTTTAATTCTTTTTATATCTTAAAATAATTATTTTTTATTTTTTTTTTCTTTTTTTTCTTTTTATGTTATCTTCTTCTACTATTTCTTCAATAAAATCAAATAGTTTGTTCACTAAATTAATACTTGCATATCTTAAGTTGTTTAATCTTTTAACTCTATTATCATCATCAGATGATTCAGAAGAACTAGATTCTTGTTTATTTTTTTTATATATTTTTTTTGATTTTTTTTTTGAATGTGAATCTGAACTTGAATTATCTCTTTCTGATTTCTTTTTTTGAGATTTCTTTTTTTCTTTTTTTTTATTTGTTCTTTCTTCATCATCATCATTTTCACTTTCGCTTTCACTATCATTATCACTATCAGTATCACTATCATTTTCACTATTATTTTCATTCTTTTTTTTATTTTTATTTTTATTTTCTTTTTCTTTTTCTTGTTTTTTATCTTTTTCTCTTTCTTTTTTTTCTTCTTTTTTTTTATCTGTTTTTTCTTCATCATCATCACTTTCACTTTCATTACTTTCACTATCTTTATTTTTATTTTTATCTTTCTTTTTTTTATTATCTTTTTCTTTTTTTTGGTCTTTTTCTTTTTTTTTATCTTTTTCATTATCATCACTTTCACTCTCATCATTTTTACTTTTACTTTTCTTTGTTTTATTATCTTTTTCTTTTTTTTTATCTTTTTTATTATCATCACTTTCACTTTCACTTTCATTTTCACTTTCATTATTTTTCTTTTTATCTTTCTTTATTTTACTATCTTTTTCTTTTTCTTTATCTTTATCATTTTTTTCTTTTTTTTTATCTTTTTTATTATCATCACTTTCACTTTCATTATCACTTTCACTGTTACTCTCATTATCTTTTCCTTTCTTTTTGTCAATATCTTTTTCTTTTGTATCTTTTTTTTTTATATCCTTTTTTGAAGATTCTGCCATTTCACCTGAAGGAGTCATTTGTCCTACTTCTTTTGCATCCATTTTATATGTATATTAATTTAATATAAAAATATCTAAAAAATTATTGTAAAAAAATGTTAAATAGAAAATAATAAAAAATATAAATAAGACATAAAATTAATTAATTGACCAAACTTTAATTTTCCTATCTTGAGAATAAGATAAAATTAATTTATTTTTTAATACAGTAAATCCAACAATATAATCATCATGAGCATCATTAATTGTTTGAATACAATAATAATCATTATTTCTATAAACTTTTATTATTTTTTCCATTCCACCAACAACAAAAATATTTCTTTCTTTAATTAAACCCATTCCCATAAATTGAAACTCATTATAAAAATACAAAAAAATACTTTTTTCTTTAATAGAAATAACAGAAATCAAACAACTATGAAATCTTGATTGTACAAAAATTCTATCATTATCAATTCTAATTAGAGAATTCCAAGAACCACAAAATGTTTCAAAAAAAGATTGAATAATTGTAAAATATATTATATTATATAAAATTGTTCCAGATTCTCCTCCAACAATAAACATCTCTTTATCTTCTAAATACAAAAAAGAATATATTTTCATATTCCATTTTAATGATATTACATTTTGATATTTTGATTTTATTTTTTCCCAAAATTTAATTGTTCCATCTTCAGAACATGAAATTAAATTATCTCCTTTAAAATAATTTACTTTAAATATTTTTTCATTATGAGCTTTTAATATAATTATATTTTCAATAAATTTATTTCCTTCTTTTTTCCAAGTTTTAATATTTTGATCACCTGAACAAGTTACAAAATTATTTTCATCTTTAATATCTACAAAAGTAATACCATGATTATGTGCTTCTGAAATTTTTTGAATAATATTAAAATTTTGATCATAAATATTAATTGAAAAATCATCTGAAACTGAAATTAAATTTCCAGAAGGAAAAGAATCTACAAAATTAATACGACCTGTATGTATATTTCTTATTGTTTTTTCTAATTTTAAAGTTTGATCATTATTTTCTGTATCCATTTTTTTTAAACTTTTTTACTATTTTATTTTTTTAATTTATTTAATTTAATTGAAATACATAAATGTTTTAATATTATGTTGATTTAATTGTTAAATAAATAAAAAATGTTTAAGGATTTATTACATAAGGCAAAAGATGCAATTAGAGATATTGCAAGTGATGAAATTAAATTCAATGGTTATATGGATAAATTATTTGATAAAGTTGATAAAGATGAAAATGGTTTTATTGAAAAAGAAGAACTTGAATCTTTAATTAGAAATATTGCATTAAAATTAAAAAAAGATTTTGAAGTTCCTGAAGATAAAATTATATCTATTTTAGAAACTATTGATACTGATGGTGATGGAAAAATTTCAAGAGATGAATTTAGAAAAACAAGTAGATTAAAATTATTATCTTTAGTAAATTCAGATTAATAATATTTATATTTAAATAAATTTCAATTAATTTGCTTAATTTTCATTTTTATAAATATATAATTTTTTCTTAATTCTTCAATTTTTTGTTTTTTTATATAAAAATCATTTTCATATCTAGGGAATTTTTATTCAAATATTGATTAGTTAATTTTTTTATTTAATAAATTCTATCTTCTCTTTTTATTCCTATAATTTTATAGGTTTATACATATTTGCTTTTTTAGATTTTTTTATATTTTTTTTAGTAGTTTTTGTTGGTTTTATTTTATTGTTTTAGAATTTTTTTTTGTATTTTTGTGACAAATTTTATATATTTTTTTATTATTTATTTTTTAATTTTACTTATAAGTTAAATGACAAATTTTAATGAGAAATTTAATAATAAAATTGAAAAATATTTTAAACAATATAAAATTCTTTTGATTCCTGAGAAAGAGACTATAAATATTTCTATTCAAAATAATAATTCTGATGCTATCTTTGAATCTGATTTTAATATTGAATATCTTCATAAAATTCTTATATCCAGTTTTACAATTAAAGATATAATTGATTTTATAAGCACTTCAATAAATAAAAAAAATATTGAAATAAAAGAAAATAAAATGAATTTAAAATTAATTTTTATATCATCTATATTTAGTAATCAAAATATTGAATTAATTATAAAGAAAAAAATAAAAATAACAGAAGAATTTATAGAAATGTTAATTAATCAAATGGAATTTATAAAAACAAAAAATGAAGAATTAGAAAAGAGAATTGAATTACTTGAGAAAGAAAATAATATAATAAAAAAAGAAATAAAAAAAACAGAAGAGAATTTTAATTCAAAAATATTAAATTATGATATAAAGAAAAAGGAATTAGAAGAAAGAATTAAGCATTTAGAAAAATATAATACAAACCTAAAAAAATATGTTCCAAAAATAGATTATAAATTAAATAAAATAAAATCAATAAACGCATATAATGGATTAATATCTTCAATATCTTCATTTCCATCAGGAAACATAATTTCAGTATCATGTGATAAATCAATAAAAATATTTGATAATAATTTCAATCTTATACAAATAATAAATAATGCACATGATTCATCAATATTTAATATAGATATTCAAAATGAAAATAATTTTGTAACATGTAGTGCAGATAATAATATAAAAATATGGATAAAGAAAAATAATAATTTTCAATTAAATAATATAATCGAAAATGCACATAATAATACAATATATAAAGTTATATATGATTCAAAAGGAAATTTATATTCATGTTCATATGATAAAACAGTTAAAAAATGGGAATTTAATAATAATAAATATCAAAATGTTATTACTTTAAATCATAATTCTTGGGTTAATTCTATTTTATTATTAGAAGATATTAATTTATTAATTTCAACTGGAGAAGGAGGAACTAGATTTTTTAATATTAATAATTATGAATGTATATATTATATTAAAGATGCTATTTGCAATAATAGAAATGCATTATGTAAAATTGATAATGATAAAATTATTATTAGTGCTTATAATTTTATTAAAATAATTTCTTTAAAAGAAAAAAAAGTTATTAATATTATTGATAATTGTTTTAGATGTTGGGGTATTAATGTTATTTATGATAAAGGAATTTTTATTATTGGAGGTAAAAGTAAAGTTATTAAAGTATATAGAAATGATAATTTTGAATGTATTCAAACAATTGAAAATGGTCATAAAGAAGGAATTAATGGTTTTTGTGAATTAAATGATAAATCAATTATTTCTTTTTCGGATGATAAAATTATGAATTTATGGAAATTTAATTAATAATTTAATATTTATTAAGAAGATAATAAATTTATGAATAATTTTAGTATTTTATGTCAATTAAAATACTGTTTTTTTTATAAATAAATTAATCTTAAATAAAATCTTTATTTTATAAATTATAAAAAAAAATATTGAATTTATATTTATTTTTTTAATTTAAAAACAAATATTTAAAAAAAAATATTTTGAATAGAAAATTATGAATAATATTGAGTGCTTGTCTTCAAATAATTTTTATGATGAAATTCCAAGATGTCCAAATTGTAATTTAATTTGTTCAATAAATTTGAATAAAAAATCAAATCAAACATTTATAAATTATTCATGTGAGAATAATCATCAAGGAGAAATATTACTTATTGATTATTTAAATATTTTTAATAAATATTCACTTTCAAAAGAAATATGTTCAGATTGTAAAAAAACACAAAATGAAATTAAAGGAGAATTCTTTTATTGTACTAAATGTCATAAATTTATATGTAAATTATGCCAAAATAATCATAAAATATCAGACAATCATTTATGTTTTAATTTAGAAAGATTTGATGGATTATGTAAAATTCATTCAAATTTATTTTCTTTTTATTGTATTAATTGTAGTAAAAATATTTGTATATATTGTTATTCTATTCATGAAAAACATAATACAATAAATTTGGCAAATTATAATTATTCAAAAGAAAATTTTGAAACATTAAAAAATGAAATTAATAATATTGAATCATTTTTTCAAAAAATAGAGAAAATAAAACAAGATATAATAATATTGATTGATGGTATTAAAGAATCAAATAAAAATGAGATTAAATTAATGAAGCAATTTTTAAAAACATATGAATATGAATCAAATTATAATAATTTAAATTATAATGTAATATATAATTTAAAAAATTATGAAACTAAATACAAACCATTATTAAATAGAATATATGAAAAATCAGTAAAATTTAAAACATTTTTAACAAATATATATCAACCAAATCATTTAAAAAATATGATAAAAACATTAAATAATCATTTAAAACCAATTTATTATTTAGATAAATTAAAAGATGGAAGATTAGTTTCATGTTCAAGTGATACAACATTAAAAATATTTAATAAAAATACAAATGAACTTGAATTATCAATTAAAGAGCATTTATTTCCAGTTCGTTCATTTACTCAATTAAAAAATGGAAAAATTATAACATGTTCAGATGATAAAACAATGAAAATAATAAAATTAATTGATAATGATAAATATGAAGTTGAACAAATATTAAGAGGACATTCAGATGTTGTTTATAAAGTAATTGAAATAAAACAAAATGAATTAATATCAATTTCATTAGATAAAAATATGAAAGTTTGGAAATATTCTCAAAATGGTTTTAATTGCATTACAACTATTGTATTTCAAAATATTAAATC
>JAJMZS010002973.1:0-90257 GCA_023807205.1 Isotricha prostoma | reverse complement strand
TCTCTGTTTCTAGCTCTTTCTCTGTCTCTTTCTCTGTCTCTATCTCTGTCTCTGTCTCTATCTCTGTCTCTTTCTCTTTCTCTGTCTCTTTCTCTGTCTCTATTTCTTTCCCTATCCCTTTCTCTTTCTCTATCTTTATCTCTTTCTCTATCTTTATCTTTATCTCTTTCTCTTTCTTTATCATTCCATTGTCTACTTTCCATTATTTAAAAAATATTTCTATTTTGAATAAAAATTTAATTTATTTTAAAATTTTTTAAAGAACAAAAATATTATAATTATAGTACTATTTAATAAAAATGTTTGATAAAAACAATATCAAAAATATTACAATTTCTTTCTTAGTAAGATACCTCAACGAAACAAAAGAACATAAACATTGTACATGGGAACTTTTTCAAAATATGCCAGAGAACTTAACTAAATGTGAACATGCTAGAATAAATTGTGAGGGAAAATATTTTAATATTCTTGCTCTTCATTTTTGTTACATAAAAACCTCATTCATATCACTTCCATTATTATTTATTATAATGTTACTATGTTTTTATTTTGCAGCAACAACAGGACATTATTATTTAGCAAAAGTTCTAAGTTTAATTGCAACAAAATTACATTTTAGTCAAAATTTAGCAGGTTTAACTTTAATTGCATTAGGAAATATGGCTTGTGATGTTATAGTAGCAATTTTAGCTGGTGCTGAATCAGGAGTTAAAACTTCATTTTGTTCTTTATTAGGTGGTGGTAATTTAATTTTAGGTATGATAATGTCCACTGTTATTTTCCTTAGTAAAGGTGTCAAAGTAGTTGGAATTAATTTTGTAAGAGATTTAATAACATATTTAATTGGTTTAAGTGTTGTTGTTTTTTATGGTTTTAATAAAGAAGTTAAGTTATATCAAGCTATTATTTTTTTGTCTCTTTATTTTGTTTATGTTGGAATTTGTGTTTTGATGGAAAAATTGTCAAAAAAAAAAGATTTAGATGATCTTATGTATAGTATAAATGATGATTTGAGTGAAGATTTTGTTACTAAAATTTACGATGAAAATAGTGAAGAAGATCTTATTTATAATAGTATAATTAATTCTAATACAGAAAAAAAAAGTGATAATGAGGAAAAAAAAGAAGATATTAAAATAAATGAAAATCCACATATTGATGAACTTAATGATGAGGATATAGAAAGTCAAACATCAACTTCATCATCAAAAAAAAAAAATTGGGATATAGATTCAATAATGCAGAATTTATTTATGGTAAAAAAAGCAGCATCCCGTGCATTAAGTGGAGGTCTAAAAAGCTCAATAAGTTTCAATGAAAGTAATATAAATGTAGCAAACTATTCTAAATTAAAAATAATGTTCCTAGATATGTATCTTTCAGAAAAACCATGGGAAAAAAAAAACTTATTTGAAAAAATAAAAACAATCCTAATAGACTCAGTAATGGATTCAGCACGTAAATTAACAATCCCTCCCTTTGAACAATCACTTTGGAATAAAACATTATTTACATTTTGGCCAATATCAATAAGTATATTCTTAACAATATCACTCAAATTATATTACATATATCAAAATTATTTTTTATATGTAATAATATATTACGTAATAATGATAATAATATGTTACATAATAAATAGAAAAACATATCGTGGTTCCTTACCAAATTGTACATGGGGTTTCTTAATTCCAGCATTACTAGTATCAATTCTATGGTTATATACATCATCAAGTATATTAATGAATATGATAACAGGAATTCAAGTTCTTTTACCTGTTAAAGTTCCAGACACTTTCTTAATAATGACAATAATTGCTTTTGGTAATGCAACACCTGATTTTATTGTTGTATGCTCACTTGCTATTAGTGGTTATGGAGAAATGGCTTTAAGTGGTGCTATTGGTGGTCCTGTTTTTGGATTACTTTGTGGATTTGGAGTTTGTTTAATTCAAGGATGCTTAAGTGATGGTAATACTACTAAATTTGATATTTTTGATTCTATGTTTATTAAAGTTGCTTTGGCTTTAGTTGTTTTTGATGTTTTACAATTACTTATTAGTGGGATTGTATTAAAATTTAATATTAGGAGGAAAGTTTGTATTATTGGGTATATTTCATATTTTGTTTATTTTGTTGGAATTATTCTTATGTCTTTTGTTTTTAAAGTTGAATAATGTTTTTATTTGTAGAAATGGTTTTTTGAAAAGAATTATATTTTTGTTTTAAAATTAATTTATATTATTATTTAAATTATTTACTTTTTGAATTTTATTAATTATAAAAAAATGTAGTTCTTCTGGGGAATCTAAATGGAAATCTAAATTTATTCTACGGTTATTTTTATTTAATTTAAAAGATTTTTCATATAAATTTTGGTTTTTATAAATATTTGATTTAAGTAATCCTAAAAATTTTTGTCTATCTATTTTTTTATGATTATCATAATCTACTTTTTCATCTTCTTTTCCTATTAATTTATTATTATCAACAATTAATTTTTTAGTATCAGGATTTGTAATTATATTTAAATAAGCATTACTTACATTTGGACTTATATTACTTGAATAAAAATTTGTTCCTTGATTTTTATTTTTTAATCTCATTGAAAGATTATTTCTCTTTTTAATATTATTTTTTTTTTCAGTAGAATAAGAATTTAAATTTGAATTTCTAGTTTTATAATTATTATAATTATGAAATGGATATAATAAATTATCTTGACTTAAAATAGATTTATGATAATTTTTATTCTTTTTTTCTAAATTTTCTTCAGTATGATTTATTAAATATTTATTATTATTAGGAATAAAAAATTTTAAATTATTTGGTAAATCAACTGATAATTTTAAATTTTTATCTCCTGGTATGAATTTTTTATGTGAAACAGAAAAAAAACTTTTATTTCCTTTTGAATTATTTTTCAATAAATTTCTTTTGAATAATTTATTATTAAAAATAGATTGAGTTTGGTTAAGAAAAAGATTAGAATTCATTTATTATTAATTATTTTAAAAAAATATAAAAATTAATATATTTTATTTTAATTATTTTATAATCCTCCATATTGATTATCATCATTATTCTCATTATTATTTTCAGTACTAAATTTAATACTTAAAACTTCTTCTTCATCTCCATTATCCATTTGAATTTCATTATCATTTGAATTTTTTGATATTTGATTACTTATTCCAATATCTACATTTTCATCTTTTTTTTTTGATTTATTTAATGGAAAATATTCATATAATTTTAATTTTTCAATTATAGGAACAAAAAATTTTTGTTTTATATTAAAAAGAAAATCACTACTTGTAAAATCTTCATCTCTAGAACCATAAAAAAAGAAAATTAAAAGACCAAAAATTATAACAAAACTAAATAAAAAAGTATAATAAATCATATATAAATATCTTAATAAAAAATTAATTTTAGGAACTTTACAAACTTTATTAAAATAAACATTAATTTTTTGTCCATTATCAAAACTAAATTCCAATTCATAATTTAATTTATAATCACTTCTCATTTCTTTCTTCATTTTACAAGTAAAAAGAATATAAAATTCTTGATAAATATTATTTAATTGTCCTCCATAATTTCCAATATCACCTTTAATAATACTACTAACAATTTGATCATTATTAGGATTTAATTTAATAGGATTCATTTTATAAGGAATTGGTTCAAGTGTATTATCAGCTAAAGAAACAATAAATTTAATATTATCATTAAAAATAATATTATCTGCTTCTGTATTTAAACTTCTTTCTTTATTAAAAAAATAATCATAAAATAAAGGAATATTCCCATTTTCTAATATAGTATAAAATACATCACTTGTTGAAAATGCTAAATTTATTAATGGTGGTTTTCCATATAAATCACCTTTACATTTTTTTTTCCATATTAATTCAAATTCTTTACATTTATCAGGTTTTAATTTTAATCTTATTTTACTTTCTCCCATTTGTAATTTATCACAATTATATGTTATTTCTAATGAATTTACTTTTGTTGTATTACTTGATACTAAATCTAATTGATATGTTGAATATGTTGGTTTTAATAATGTTTCATTATCAGATGTTAATATTATACTAATTATATTAAATGTTGTATTTTCTTTTATTGTTTCTGTTATGAAAAATTTATCCATTACTACATTATCTTCTGAAATAAAAGTTGATTCTGTGTTTTCTTTAAAATTATTTGTTATTTCTCCTGATGGTAAATATATACTATTTGAATCACCATATATTTGTGTTATTGTAAATGGACAAATTCCATCTGGATTACTTCCTATAATATCACTTTTCCCTTTATTAAAAATACAACAAATTATAAAAACAAAATAATAAAAATTATACATTTATTTTTAAATAAAATAAAAAAAAATTAAAAATTAAAAAATTAAAAACAATATAAAAAAAAAACGAATTAAAATATAACAAAAAAATAAAAAAAACTATAAAAATTCATATAAAAAAAATGGGATGTAGTTCCGGTAATTCAGTACCTGAAAAAAATAAAAAACCAAAAAATCCAGTATTAGTAGTAGTAGGTCCATCAGGAGTAGGTAAAGATACAGTAATGCAGAAATTATTTGAAAAACATCCAAATTCATTTAAAAAAGGAACAACTCATACAACAAGACAAAAGCGTCCAGGAGAAATTGAAGGAATAAATTATTATTATGTAACTCAAGAAGAATTTTTAAAATTAAAAGATGAAGGTGGATTAGTAGAAAATAATTTTTATAATAATAATTATTATGGTTTATCAAAAATGGAATTAGAAAAAGCAGAAAAATTAGATAAAATAATGTATGTTATAATTGATATTAATGGCGCTGATGCTGTTTATAAATTAAAAATTCCTGCAACTTTCGTTGCTATTATTCCTGAAAGTGAAAAAGTTTTAGAAGATAGATTAAAGGGAAGAGGAACTGAAAGTGAAGATGTTATTCAAGGAAGATTAAATACTGCTAAGGAAGAATTAAGGAGAATTAATCAGGAACCTTTTTTTAATTTTAAAATTGTTAATAATAATTTAGATGAATGTGTTTTGGAACTTGAAAAAAAATTAAAGGAAGTTTATGGAGATTTTAAATAAAAGTTATTTTTTTTTATTTGGTTTTTTATTTATTTTGTTATTTATTTTATTTTGTTATTTTTTTAATTTGAATTTTTGATTTTTTGTTTTTTTTTTTTTTTTGAAAATTATTTTTATTTTTTTATATAATTATTAATGAATATTAGTAGTCCTCTTTATCAAACTGAAATGTATAATGAATCACAAGTTACTCCTATTAGACAAAGTGTATTCGAAGGAAATATTAAAAAATATCAAACAAATTTTAATTCTAAATGGGCTAATTTAAAATCTTTATTACAAATTAAAACTTCTTTAGAATCATCTGTAAATACATTAAGAAATGAAACATTAGAACAATTTTCTTCTAAAATCCATAAAATATATAAAAAGAAAATAATTATTCGAGAAATAACTCAAAATAATAGTAAAATATTTTTTAATGCGAATAAAGATTTCACAGTAAAAAAAATTAATATTTTAGATGGAGTAAATAATATATCTTATTATGAAGATATTTCAAATATATTATTTGAATTAAGATATAATAATAATTTAATGTTAAATTTCATTGATTCTTTAACAGAAAATGAACATAAAATAATGATACCATTTTTATGTCATTTCTTTTATGAAAATTTTTATATGGAATCAACTGAACAAGAAGAAATGTTATATATAATATATTTACTATTAGAAAAAGAAATTGATAAATTAAATACTCCTTCAATAAATTCTTTTTTAGATGATTCATTTATATCTAAATTTTTATATGAATTATCAAATAGATATGAAATTAAATGTTATATTAATGTAGTTTTAAATAGTTTAATAAGAAAAATAAATGATATTAATTCTAATTATCTTTCTTTAGATATATTTAATGATGCTAAAAAAAAAAGTAGAAATCAAGAAATAAAAAATGATAATAAAGTTGCACAATCAGTGCTTTTTCATGATAGATCAACTCAAAATTCTTTCAATCAAAGAGGTTTAAATTTAAATGATGATTTTAGAAAAACAGAAAATATGAATAGTCAAATAAAACATTATATGGGAACTCCTTTGGGAAATAATGATTTTTTTTTGAATCAAATAAATTATAGTTTAAATGAATATGAAATGAGAAAATTATTTCAAGATAAAACTGATATTACACAAAGAGAATTATTACTTAAACATTTAAGATATTCAAAAACATCAAAAAATTCAAATTTATTTTCTAATTCAAATTTTTGTGAAAATTTAAATAAAAAAATGAATGTATTACCAAAAGAAATAATTAATCAATATTACAGTGGATATACTATGATTATTGAATTTATTGAAGATTTATTTCATAATTTAGAAAATGAAACTATAATACCATATTCAATT
Source organism: Isotricha prostoma (assembly GCA_023807205.1). NCBI lineage: Eukaryota > Ciliophora > Litostomatea > Vestibuliferida > Isotrichidae > Isotricha > Isotricha prostoma. The sequence continues at coordinate 83,780 of JAJMZS010002973.1, read as the reverse complement.
AAAATTGTTTGTAAAATTATTTTTGTTTTAATTAAACAAAAATTTAAATATATATCAAATTTAGAAAGAGATATTTTTGTAGGAGCATTTTTTTTTGAAAAATTAATTTTACCAGTTTTATTAAATCCAGATATAAATGAAACAGGATATAATTCAATAATATCAATGTCAACTAGAAAAAATTTATATAATATTTATTTAGTACTTAAAAAATTTACAAGAGCTGAATTATTTACAAGTGACACGTCACCTCATTTTACAATATTTAATCAATACATTCTTGATAATATTCAAAAAATTGATGAATTTGTAAAAAAAGTTACAAAATTAGAATTACCTTTTAAATTAAAAAAACTTTCTGAATTATTTTATGAAAATGATTTATATGTTTTAAATAGTGAAGAAAAAGATCCTGATTTAATTACTTATGATTATTTTGCAGAAAATAAAAAAGATTTTATGCAACATCAAAGTATATGTTTTAATATAAAACAATTATTATTAATAATAAATAAAATTCATGATAATGAATTATTTAAATATATATTTAATAATAAATCATTTAAAGAAAGTTCTGAAAAATTATTTGAATTTCAAGATTTTTTCCAAAGTCAAAAAGTAAAAGAAGAACAAGATTATTATGTAATTATGAATGATAAATATCCACCAGAAGTAAGTGAATTATTAAAAAAAAAAGCAGAAATAAAACCATTATTTTTAAATAAAACAACAAATTGTTTAAATGAAATAAAGTATGCAATATGTTATTTATTAACTCATTTTGAAATTCTTCCTCATTGGGATTGGGTAACAGGAAATTATAAAACTGAAAATTGTTTTGAAACAATTGATAAATATTTAAATAATTATTATAATAATATTATCTTACCATTTAATAGTAATGTTCCTCTTTGTTGGTATAGTACTTATATTATTAATAATTTAAAAAATATTCCTCAAGAATATCAAAATAATGATTTTCAAAAATTACATGATGAAATTGTTGAAGAATTTAAATCAACAATGAAAAAATTAAATAGATTAAATGATTTTTTAACTATTCAAATTACAACTAAATTCTTTTTAATTGATCATAAAATTAAAATCACAGATGAAGAATTAAAAAATATTAAATCCACTGAAAAGAATATTAAAACAGAATTATTTATAGAAAAGAGAAATATACCTGTTTTATTAGCTTCAAAATATGAAATTTTAGAAGAAAAACAAAAAAAAGAAAAAAATATTAATCTAAACCAAGGAGGATTTAAACAATTAAATGAACTAATATGTGTAATAGACACAAGAGAAAAATATGAAAAAAATTCAAAAATTGATTTTAAAAATGATAAAGATTTCTTATTACATTTAGAAGATAATATTAAAAATAAATATAAATGTTTAACAATTAATGATTTTGCAGAAAGATTTTCAAATTATCATATTATTAATGCAGATATAGTTAATATTGATTTAAATAGAGATGGATATACAAAAGCAAGAGAAGTATTAGAAATATATATATCATATGTAAAAGAAGAATTAACAACTTATTTTTATCCAAATTACAATAATTTACAAAATGATTTAAATAAATGTGAATCATCACATGAAATAGAAGAATTAAATAAAAAAATAAATGAATTAAAAGAAGAAATTGAATCTCAATCTAAAATAATATGGAATTATATATTAAAAAGATTATGTAATAAATATTATTCAGAAGTTCCTATTCAAATTGATATAGATTTTAATAGAAAATGTAAAGAATTAGCATGGATTGAACCAATAAAACATTTATTAATTCAAGAAAATGTTTTTGAAAAGAATATTTTTCAAATAATAGTAAATCATATGAAAAATATGGATAATTATAGAACACCAGCAGAAAAATTAAATGAATTTGGAAAAGGAGTACAATTAATTAATTCTTTATATCTTTTTTCAATTAATAAAAAAGATCCTGATGCTGCAGATTTTTTACCTTTAGTTATTTATGCTATTATTTTATGTCAACCTAAAAGATTAATTTGGACAATTAGATTTATTAAACTTTTTCTTAATTCTAATGAATTATTAGGTAATAATGGATATAATTTAACTCAAGCTGAAAGTGCTACTAAATATATTCTTAATTTAGATTATAAACAAGTTCATATTCCTGAAAATGAATTTGAAGATAATTGTAAGAAATTTAGATATTTTGAAAATGAAAATAAATAATAATATTATATATTAGGAATTATAATTTTTTAAATATTTTATATTTTTTAATATTGTTTAATTATAAATTATATCTATAATGGGATGTACAGAAACTAAAGAAGATATTGAATATGAAATGTTTCTTTTGAGAATGGAAAGAGATAAAGTTAGAAAAGAAAAAAATGATTTAATGTTAAGATATAGAATGATAACTGGGAAAATATATAAACAAAAAAAAATTCCTGATTATATATTAACTGAGAAAAAAAATATTTCAAATAAATTTATATCTAAAAATGGTTCTAATATTCCTATGATTCAAGGAATGTATAATACTTCTATTTTAGAAACTGATGTAAAAGAAGAAGAAGATAATATTCAAAATCAAAAATTGACTATTAATAATTAGTTTTAAATTTGATAATTTTATAAATAAATTAAAGATATTTTTTTCTAATTAATTCGAAAAAAATAAAAAAGTATTTCAAAATTTAGTATGAGTAAAAAAAATAAAAATAAAGAATTATTAAAATCTATAAATAAAGAATTACTTTTAATTTATTTAATATTTAAAAATATATTAATAAAACAATTTGTTGAAAAAATTTAAAGCATAAAAACATAAATCATATTAAAAATGGGAAATATAATTGAATTAAATTGTGAAAAATTATGTAATATAAATTTAAAAGACTCAAGTTCAAATGCAAAGAAATATACAATAATTTCAAAAACAAGTGATTATAATGAACATAAAAATAATAAATATAATGATACTCAATGTTCAAATTTAATATCAAATTATAATTCAAGTTTGATTCAAAAAAATTTAAATTCAGAAATAAATGAAAAAGATGAAAAAAATGCATCTATGAAAAATAAACATAAATCACAATTTTCAAAAAGTAAATTTAATAAAACAAAAACTGAAACTCCTGATTTTCAAGATAATTTTGAAATGAAAATTATACAATCAAATTTGGGACATTCTCAAACAGAAAATAGAGGATTTAGGGCAAATTCTTATATCGCAAATGATATTATAAGAAGTAAGGAAGAAACAAATAAAAGTATTCAAAAAATTGAAAAAACATTTCATTTAAATTTGATGGAAACTTTAAAAGAAATTGAAGAAAATGAAAAAGAATTAAATAATAGATTGGATACTGTTAAATTCAATACAAATATGAATTTATTAGAATATAGAAAAGAAAATACAAATGAAACTACAAATGAAAATAATGAAAATGAAATAAATGCAAAAGAAGAAACACACTTTCCTTTTAGACAACTGACAGTACAAAATCCAAAATCTCTTCAATTTAATAGTACTCAAGATATAATGTATGCAGGACTAAATTTAAATGAAGAAAAAGAAATAAAAGGTTATTTTCAATTAAAGAAAAATTGTAATTTTAAATATTATGGTAAAAAAGAAATAGATAAAACAAAAAATGGTTTTGGAATAATAAAATGGGATGATGGTAGTATATTAAGTACAATATTTACAAATTCAAAAATAAATGGATATGCAATTTTTAAAAATAATGAATTCTCAGAACCAGCAATTTATTATGGTAATTACATAGATAATATACCAAAAGGATTTGGATATTATATTTGTGGTTCAATAAAAACAATAAGTGATAGTTGGTATAAAAATAAAATAAATGGATTAGGAATTAGAATTAATATTGAAGATGAAACAATATATAAAGGAGAATTTTTAGAATCAAAAAAAAATGGTTTAGGTATCTTTATTTATAAAGATGGTACTTCAAGTTATGGTGAATGGATTGATGATAAATTAAATGGTTATGGATTAATTAAATATAGTAATGAATCTATTTATGCTGGACAATTTAAAGATAATATTTTTCATGGTTTTGGGGAATTTTTATGGTATGATGAAAAATATTATATTGGAGAATATAATATGGGAATTAAAGATGGTTTTGGTATTTTTGTTTGGAATTTTGATAAAAGTGATGCTTATATTGGTTTTTGGGAAAATGGGAAAACTTCTGGTATTGGTATTAAATTAGATGATAAGAATTGCAAGTTATGTTATTGGAAAGAAGGAAGAAAAATTAATGTTATTAAACCTTGGGAATTGGAAGATTATTTGAAAGGATGTAATAATAAATATAAAAAAATATTTGAAAAAAAACATAAGTCTTTAGTTAAGTTTATACATAAATTAAAAAATGGTGATATTTTCAAAGAAAAATTCTATTCCCTTATTTAATAATATAGTATTTCATTTTATACAGTTAGGGTTTAATTAATTTTAAATCAAAATTATGAAAAATGTAAATTTTAATATAGTGAGAAGAATTTATACAAAATATTGTAATTTTTAAATATAATTTTTGTATATAAATAAAAAATCTTTATTAATTATAAAAAAGTTTCTTATTAATATCCTATTACTAAGGTATAAATTATTTTTTTTTCCAATTTAATATAACTTTCTTTACAAACAATCATTGGTAATTATATAAAATTTTGAATATTCTTTTTTAATAGAGAAAAAAAACTATACTGTTACTTTTCAGTATAATACCTTTATTATTATATTTTTTATATATATTATTAACTTTATTCCAAAACCAAAACAAAAAAAATATCTGCAATTAAATATTAAATAAGAATTACTTCATTAGAATATTCATATATTTTATTTTCAATATGATACATTTCTTGAAAAATTAAAAAAAAAAAATTAATATATAAAACTTTTATTCAAATATATTTTTTAAAATTTTAACTTTTTGTAATTTGGTTTATTTATTTTTTTTTAATTTGAGATGTTTAATTTTTTTCTTTTAATTATTCTATTATATGTAGTTATTTATTTTTTCATGCTTTTCATTATTTGATTTTATAATATTTTGAATTATATAATTTATATCATAATTATTTTAATATAAAAAATTAATATATTATAGATAATTAATTATTTAATGATTTAATTAATTTTTTTTAAATTTATTTAAATTAAATGAAAAAAAAAGGAAATTCTCAACCAAAAAAGCATTTAAAGAATGCTAAAAATTACATATCAAAAATAAAAAATAAAAAATGCAAAGATGAATTTTTTCAATTCGAAAAAAATTTACTTCAAAAAAAAAGAGAAGAAAAAGATATATTAAAAGATGATGACGATAGTGAAGACGAAGAATATGAAGAAGATGAATTAGACTATGCAGAAGAATATTATGAATATCCTGATTTAATTAGAAATAATGAAGATTATGAAAAATTTCCTTGTGATAATTTTGAACCTTATAATATTCCAAAAACAAATGAAGAACATAAAAAAAATTTAGAAGATTTAATAAATAGAAGCGATATTATTTTAGAATTTATTGATATTAGAAATATAAATGGAACAAGATGTTTTAATTTAGAAAATGAAATTAAAAAGAACAAAAATTTAATTTTAGTTTTAGCAAAATCTGATATTTTTACAAAAGAATTTCTTGATCAAAAAATTGATTTATTAAAAAAAGAAAATTTAGTTTTAGTTGTTTCTTCTTATATTAGAGAAAAAATAATTGAAATGTATAATCAATTAAAAGAAATTATTTTAGGAATTAATAATGATAAAAAATGTATTAAAATAGGAATTATTGGTTATCCTAATATGGGAAAAAGTACTTTTATTAAATCAATTCAATTATTAAAAGAAGCAAATTCTTTTGAGAAAATTATTTATTTTGATGATAGATCTTTTGGAATTGATAGTCTTCCTGGAACAATTTTTGAAAAAGATGATGATAATACATTTTTTATTTCTAAAGAATTTAAAGATATTTCATTAATTCCTAATCCTGAAAAATTAATTGAAAAATTATTTGATTATATTGATAAGAATAAAATTAAGGAAATTTATAATTTAAATGATTTTAATAATCTTTCAGATTTAATAAAAGAATTTTCTATTAAATTTCAATATAATGAAAATGAAAATAATTTAATTATTCTTCATATTATAAGAGATATAATAGAAGGAAAAATCATTTATGAAATAAATTAAAAAAAAAATAAATATTCAAGATTTTATATAATAAAATTATAAAATAATAAAATTTAAATTCTTTATATTATTTTCATCTTCTTTTAATTTCTATATATCCACTTTATATTATGTAAAAGTAATAAATATTCTATATACTATATATGGATATATAATTTTTTTAAATATTTCAGAGATTACTTCCCTTATTAAAATTAGTATTATTATTAATATTTTGATTATCATTATTCCCTTGTTCTAAAAGAGAAGTTAATCCCAATTTTTCAATCATTCCCATAACATGCTTAGAAAAACCATCTCTTTTCTTAAGCACTTGACTGGAAATAATTTTTTTAACTAAAATTACTTTATTTTTCATATCTGAAAATTCAATCATTTTCTGTACTACATAATTACCAAATTTATCTTTAACTAAAGATAATAAAATATTATTTGATTTATTATCTTGTTCAATAATTTCATTTACTATTTTTTCATTTTGACTTTTATTTCCTAAAGTTAAGCATTTTTCAACTACATTAGAAGCAAATTTATGTAAAGAATATTGTAAAATTTTCCCTTGAATTCCATCATAAATTTTTTGATTATCTTTAATTTTTTCAATAATATTTTGAATAACATAATTACCATATTGATCTAAACACAATTCATTAATTCTTTCATAAATTTCTTTTAAAACAACATCTTTTTCTTCTTCAGTACAAAATTCAAAAATTCTTTGAATAACTCTACAACCATATTGATGAATACTTAATTGATAAACTTTACCTTTAATAGAATTAACAATTGGTCCATGTTCACCTTTTGGTAATTTTTCAATTAATTTTTGAATAACATGATTACCATTTTGATCTTGAATACATTTAATTAAATCATTTTGTAATTCAATTAAATGTCTTCTTACATCATTTGTATCAGCAACATCAATTGCTTTTTGAATAACACGACATCCATACATATGTAAAGTTAATTCTTTTATTTTTCCAAAAAGTTGACTTATTAATACTTTTTTATTTTCTATTGAAACACTTTCTAATAGTCTTTGTATTACATAATTTCCAAATACATCTTTGGATAATAAATATACTTCTGGTTTTATTTTTTCTATTATTTGTTGTTTTTCTTCTTCATTTCCTTCTTCATATATTTTTTGGAATATTCTACTTCCAGTATGTGATTTACATATTTCTGGTATTGAATTGTGTACTTCTTCAAATGTTGTTGCTGTTTCGTTTATTTGATTTGGTTTTTTTATAAAGTTATTATTATTCATTAAATTCATATTCATATAATTATTTGGATAATTTTGCTTTTTTTGCTTTTGATTATATATATTATTATAATTTTGATTTGATTTATTCATATATACATTAAACATTTGCATATTTTGAATATTCATACTATTCATTGGTAAACCATTCATATTAATAGGATATCCCATATTCATCATATAATTATTATACATATTCTTAAAGTTAGGATATGCCTCACTCATATTTACAAATGGATTACCATTATTATTATTATTATTATTATTTTGATTCATAAATATATTATTATTATTCATATTTTGAAACATATTATTATTAGAATTATTATTATTATTATTTCTCATATTATAAAAATTATTTTGATTTTGTTTATTATCAACATCATTACCACTATTTAAATTTTGATTATAAAAATTATTCATTTGTTCATTATTATTATTAATAATACCATAACCAAAAGGATTATTAATCATCATATCATAATTATTTTGATTATTATTATTATCATTATTCATTCCACCATAAAAATAAGCAACAGGATTAGGAGCCATTTGTTCATTATTTCCATTATTAACATTTCCAAAAACTAAATTTTGATTATTATCAAAATCTCTTTTTTCATAATCTTCATTAACTTCAGGAATTCCTTTAACATTATTATCTTTTATATTAAGATTATTCATCATTTTATCTAATTTATCATCTTCATTTAAAAATTGATGAAAATTTCCTCCTAAATCACCATAATCTTCTTCATTTTCTTTAATATCATTTTCTTTTGAAGTTCCTTCTTTTATAAATTTCATATTTGGCATTGGAGTATATGTTGGTTTTGGTAAACGTGGATCTCTTGGTTTAATTGAATTATAATATATGTAATAATTATATGTTGATATATAATCTTCATTATTATCTACATCAAAATTGAAATCTGTGTCTGTTTCTATTGGTGCTGTCTTTGAACCTATTCTATTTTCTTTTTTTTGAGGTTTTGGTTTTGATATATTATTATCTTGTTCGGATTTCATTCTTTTGTTTTTGTTTTTTTTTTTTAATTATTTTTTAAAGTTTTTTTTTGGATATGTTATTTTATTTTGTTTTATATTATTTTTTTTAATTTTTTTTTATTTTTTTTTTTTTTGAATTGAGTTTTTTAATTTTCAAAAAATTATTTATATGGGATATTAAGGAAATGATAAGGAGAAATAATATAATATTTTTTTTTAAATTAATATTTTAATAAATGTCAGTGGATGATTTAGATGTTAGGAAAACTTATGAAATAAATCAATTGTATCAATCTGATGACCCAAAATTAATTTATTTGGCGGAAAAAATTAATGAAGCTGAAAAATATGCTTTTGAAAATTGTGTAATAAAAGATATTCCTGATTATTCAATTTTTTCAGATATTGAAAAAAGAGCAATTGAATTAGAAGAAAAAAGATATAAAGAAACTAAAAAACTAGTAAAAGGTATAGCAAAATCAATTTTAGCAACATCAAATAAAAATTCAAATTATTTAATTGATTATAATATAATTCAAAATCAAAAAAAAATTGAAGAATTAATAAAAAAAATTCCTGATTAATAAAAAAAATAATTAAAATAATTATATAAATATAAAAAAAATATTAAAAAATTAAATTATTTATATATCAATATCTAAATTAATTTTAATTAAAAATTTAATGTCTTAAATTTAAAGTGTAAGTAAAAATTCCAAATCAAATAAACATATGTTTATATTTATAATGATGCTAAAGCAAGTTCTGCTACTTAATTTTTTTGCAGACGACTTACCAATTTCTGATTATAAATAAAATTAAAAAAACATATGTGATTTGATTATATTTCAAAATATATTTTTATTAATAATTTTAGGTTTATTTAGAAATAAAAAAAACAAATTTCAAATTAAATAAAAACAAAAGATAAAAAAGAAGAAAAAAAAAGTAAGTATTCAAAAACCTTTTTCCTTATTTTTTGAACAATATTTATTTTTTATGATGAATTTAATTGCTGCCCCAGGCTTACTTTAAAATGGTGATTAGCAATTTTACTGAAATAAAAATAAATAAAATTCTTAAAAAAAATTTATTTATATAAAAATTTATCTTAATAATTTTTAGGTAGAAGAAAATCAAATATTATTCTTTAATAACAAGATTGAATTTATTTCAAATATTAAAAGAATATTAAATTTTCTCCTATTTTTTTTATGTTAAAAAATATTATTAATATGATGATAAAACTTTTTTCTGACACCTCTTGATTGAGCTTCGGCAATGATCGGAATTTTTTATCTGATAATAATATTTTTTAACATCTTAAAATTAAAGGATATTTTTTCCTTTTTTCTTTTAAAAAATCATTAATTAAAATGAAAGATAAATAATTAAAATTAAATTAATTTAAATTTAATAAATATTTATTAATTAAGTTATTTAAATTTTTATATTAATGGTAAATAAAGAAAATGTAGTTAAAATACTTATTTTTTTATTATTTTTAACTACAATAATAATAACAGAAATATTTTATAGAAATAAATTATTTAATAAAAGTTTAACCGCAGAAAAAAATATTCAAAATTTTTTTGGAAAAAAATTTTTTAAAACATACTTTAGTTTTTTTTCATTATTAGGTGAAAAATTAATAATACTTCCATATATAATATTTATATGTACATCTCCAATAAATTATTCATTAATTCAAATATTTATATTAGATATTTCAATTTATTTTACAACATTCTTTAAATCAATTTATAAGAATCCAAGACCATTTTGGATTAATAATGATCTTTTAACCGAATGTAATGGAGGATATGGAAATCCAAGTGGACATTCAATTACAAGTACTTCTGTTTATTTATCTATGGCTTATTTTTTGAGTAATTATAAATATTTTAGAAAAAGTAGATTAAATCAAATTATAATTTATGTTTGTTTTTCATTTTTAATTTTTAATATCATTTTTAGTAGATTATATTTAGGTGTACATTCTATTAATCAAGTTATTTATGGATTTTTAATTGGATTATGTATTTTTTATTTTGTTTTTTTTATTTTTCAAATACAAAAGAAAAAACCAAAAGAGTTTCTTGATTTTATTGATAAAAATAAAATATGGATTATTTTAGGTTATTTAATTCTATTTTTTATTCCATTCCCTTTAATTTTTACAAAAGATAAGAATAAAGATAAATATATAAATATTATTAATGAATTATGTCCAAATATAAAAGAATATAAAATATTAGAAAAAGAATGTTTGCATCAGTTATTACAATTCTTATCATTTGTAGGAATAATTTTTGGAATGATATATTGTATTGAATATTTAAAAACAATAAATATTGAAGATAAAGAAAAAATTTTTTTAAATTGGTGTAACAATAATAAAAAATATAAATTTGAATATTATCAAAGAATAATACTTTTTTTTTCTGTTGCAATAATATCATATATTATATTTTATTTAATCTTTCAATTAATTGGTAATTCACATTTAAAAATTTTTGGAACTTTAGTATTTACAGGCTTTTTATCTTATGGAATCTTTTTAATAAATAAAGACATTTTTATTTATATTGAAAATAATCATAATGATGATGAAGAAGAAAAAAAAACCTTATTAGATAATGATGATAATTTGAATAATATAAATAATCAAAATTTAAATAATGAAGAAAAAATTGATGAAAATATAGCAATTGATATATAATTAATTAAATTAAAATTTAAAATAAATTTTTAATTTATTCATCATCTTTTTCTTTATTTTCATCTTCATCTTCTTGGATAAATGTAAATCCTTTTTTTTTTCTTTTTTTTATATTTGGATTAATTAAATTAGAATTGAATTTTCTTTTTAAATTATGTTTAATTACTAAATTACTATTTCCAGAAACACTTTTTTGAATTTGACTTTGTTCTATTACAATTTTATCATTTTTTAAATTAAGATTTCCACTTAAAATAGACAAATTATCTGAATTATTATTAACAATTTTTTCTTTAAATTCTTCTTTTGAATCATAAACACATAATAAAATTTCAAAGAAAATATTAGAATATTCTTTATCTGTTTTCGAAATAAATTTCTCGAAATTAATTTTACTTGATATTTTAACATTTTTTGCAATTGGATGTATAATTGTTAAAATACATTCATTATTATTATTAAAACTTAATTTTAACTCTCCATCATCAATATTATCAATTGCATTAACAAAAGTAGTAATAAAATTTTTCCAAGGACCTTCTAAACCCATTTTTTCTTTATATTCATTAAATGAATCATAATCAAATTCTTTAATAAAGATTTTTTCAGATGAAACAATATATAATTTTATAATTGGTTTTGATGTAGTTTGAGGATAAACTTTACTTAAAAATAAAAAGTCTTTTTCTTCATATTTAATTTTTCTACTTTTATTATTTAGTAAAGGAATACAACTTATAAATTCTAAATTATTAGAGTCCTTTATTTTTTCTTTCTTATTCATATATTTATTTATAAAAATTTATTATTTTAAATTTAAATTCAATTAAATTATTATAAAAAATTTGTATCAAATTATTGGTTTATTTATTATAATATATTTAATAAAAATGCAGAAAAAATTTGACATTCAAACAGCAAAAAAATTATTATCAACTTATGCAGAAAAAGTAAATTTTTATATGAAAGAAAATCAAATATTAAAAACTGAATTAGAAGATGCGAAGACAACTTTAGAAATTAATAAACAAATTTTATATAAAAATATAAATGTTCAATCAAAAGATAAAGAACAAAATATTTTTAATAATTTAAAAGAAGAAAATGAAAGATTATCTAAAAAATGTGATGAATTATATAAAGATAAAATAAAAATGGAAAAAAAATTATATAAATGTCAAAAAGAATTAGAAGAAACAGTTAATAAAAGACAAGAAATTGAAGATAATGAACAAATAACTTTTTTCAAATTTGAAAATATTATCAAAGAAAAAGACAATATAATATTACAATTAAAAAAAGAATTAAATAAATATTATAAAGATGATTGTAATAGTACAAAAGAAATAATAATATGTGAACCTGATAAAGTAAATTTAGAAATGAATAATGAATTAGTTGAAACAAGAGAATTAATTATTAAATTTACTAAATTACTTCATTATGAAAAAAGAAAAACTTCAGAACAAGAAAAACAAATTGAAAGATTAACTCAAAAATTACAAAATTCTAAAAAGAGAAAAAGAGTAAAAGAAAATATGGAAAATATACAAATGTTTAATTATATATTAACAAGTAGTGATGAATCGGATAATTATTCTGAAAAAGGAAGTTCAATGAGTAATTTAGAATCTCCTTTAATTAAATTTCCAGAAAAAATAAAACAACAAAAATATTTATCAACAGAAATTAGTGATTATGGACAAAATGTTCCTAAATTAGATTTTTCTAAATTATTAAATAAATATAGTCCAATTAAAGCAATTAATGTTATTGAAGGAATAAAAGAAACTAATAGATCAAGTGATGAATATATTGATAAATTAAAATTTCAATTAAAAATTTGTAAAAATTCTTTAATTAAATATAAGAAAAAAAATCATCAATTGAAAAAATTAGTTTCTATGTTAAAACAACAATGTATAAAATTAAGAAATACTTTACAATATTCTGGGGCTTCTACAAAAGATAAAACTGAAATTAATAATAATAATAACGATAAAAAAGAAAATAATGAATCAATGGAAGCTAATACTAGTAATATTGAAATTGATTCAAATGTAACTGAAAGTGATTTTAATTATATCATTAAAGAATATAATAAAGAAATCGAAAATCAATAATTGTTTTATTTCTTTTATTATTTGTTTGATTTATTGAAAAGTTTTTTCATAATGTTATTTATTGAAATAAAAATTTTTTTCTATTATAATATATATAAATATAATTTATTAAAATTTATTTTAATATATGATTAAATGTGCTTGAATTTGGCTTTTGGATTGATTTTAAATATTTAATTAAAATATCGAAATTTGGAAGAAAATAATTTGAATTTTTATTAATTTTTTTATTAATAATATCTATATATATATTATTTTCCATATTATTTATTTTATATAAAAAAAATCCTAAATTTTGATTTCTTTTTATATATATTGTAGAATAATCATTATCATCTAAATAAATACAATTATTTAATTTTATATTTGGGTTTATTATATAATCATCATCATTATTATTTTCAATATAAATAAAACCTAAATTTGAACAGTTAAAAAATCCATTGTAAATTCCAATATTATGTTCATATTTAAAATGGTAATTTTTTAAAAATTTATTAATAATTTTATTATCATTATATATAATATTATTACAAATGTAAATTCTTAAAAGTTCTGAAATAATCTGATTTGGATATTCAATATTATAAATATAAAATGATTTACTCCCAAAAATTAAATATGAACCTATATTTTGTGTTATACAATAAATAATATAAATACCAGGTTTTAAATATATATTATTAATCCACTTATTATTTATATCTATAATTTCTATAGAATAATTTGAATTAAGCTTCATAAAAAAAGTATCATTATCATAACATGAAATAAAAATTTCACTTTCCCTTTCTAAAAAAATAAAATTTAATGTATTTTCTTTTTCTAAGTAAATAAAACAAGTAAATAAAGGTCTTAATAAATCAACAATAGTAATTGATGAAAAATTATCAATAAAATCATCAAAACTAATATAAAAAAATCCAAAAAGTTCATCTCTATTTTTATCATATTTAATCCTATTAATTAATTTATAATTCCATTCATAAGAATTATATGAAAATTTTCCTTTCCATTTATAATTATTACAAGAATTAATTGGGAGAATATTTAAAATATTTTCTTTATTTGAAGTCGGATTAAAAATTTCCATATTTTTTATAATAGGAAATTTTAATTTTAATAACCTATAATATTTATTATCAATTATTTCTTCAAAAACACTATCAATATAATATGAAGAATTATTTAATAAACCAATTTGATTTTCATCATTTTTATCTTCATTAATATTTCCAATAATTCCTCTAATATCATCTTTATTAATTGTCAAAATAACATTCCATAAATAATCATAATTTAATTTAATAAAGATAGTTTCAACTTTATAAAAAAGTAACATTTCTAAAATTTCTTGAGTTGAAATCTTTTGAAGATTATAATAAGAACCATAAATTTTTGCAAAAGCTTTTTCAATTAGCATAGGCCAAATATTATTATGAGGACATTTTACAAAAAGAGGTAATCTTGTTCCTTTTAAACAAGGAAAATAATCATCTATTATTATTAATGTTGGTATTCCTTTATTATTAATATATATTCTATATTGTCCATTTTCATTAATATTTATATCAATTATTAATTTTTTGATAATATTAAAATTTATTTTTGATATCATTATTAATGATGATATTAAATTTGAATTTTTTATCCAACCTTGATTTGGACAAAACATTTTTTCATATTCATTATCACAAACTGATATTTTTTTATTTTTGAATATTTCATGTATTCTTAACCAATAAATTTTATCATAAGGAACTTTAATTTCATTAATTAAATCAATAGGACAAATTGATAAATTAGATGGTGGAAAATAACAATCAATAAAAGTTGAGTTTTCATAATATATTAATGGTTTTTTTATATCTGAACATATTTGGTTATTGAGTGATCGAAGAAATAATGTTTCTCTATCTCCTACTATTATACTGTATTTGTTAGAAAGAATATTTAATTTGTTTCTCTTTTTAAAGTCAGTAATATTATATTCAAAATTTCTTACATTTGAATTTATGTTATTTTGAGTTTTTAATAATGCTGTATAATTTGAATTTTGGATATTTTGTTCTTTTATTTGTTTTACTTTTATATTATAATCTTTTTGTAATAATAAATTAATATTTAAATTCAATGAATCATATTTTTTTCTTATATTGCTTACATTTTTTTTATTTCTATCTATTGAATTATTTCTAACTATTTTGAAATTTAAATCAAATGGCTCTAATTTGCTTTTTCTTTTTTTTTCCATTGAATAACTATTTTTCTTTGTTAAATATTTAGTTTCAGTAAAAATATTTTGTAAACTTTTTTTATTGTTGATATTATTTTGATTTGGTTTATTAATAAATCTATTTAAATTAAATATATTTTTTATTTTTAACATTTTCATATTTTTTATTTTACTATTTTGTAAATCATTAAAACTATTTAATCTTTTTAATTTCCCTTCAAATGAGTTCATTTGAGAATTAGTAAAAGTTTTTTTTCTATTAAGATTCTTTTCTAATTTATCATAAGAAAGTGAAATAAAATTTTTCTTCTTATTATTATAAAAATCATGTCTTGAATATTTTTTATTATTAATTAATTTTTTACTTCCTATTTTTATTTTAATTTCTTTTAAGACATTTTCATAATTCATTATATATTTAAAAATATATAAAAAAGTTTCAATTTTATTGTTTAAAATAGAATAAATAATTTATTTATAAAAAATCTCATTTATTATTGTATATATATCTAATTTTAATTTTTCTTCCATTAATTCTAATCCAGGATTTGTTTTACAAGATGTTAATTTAAATTCTTTAATTTTAGCCGAAATAACACCATTATAATAATCTTCAATTTTACCAATTTCATGTTGTTGTTCTTCTTTTAATGAATCAATAGTAAATAAAATATCATTTTTTTTATCTTCATTTGTTTCATCTTCACATAAATATTCAAATTCTTTAATTTGACTATGATAAGTTGTTGAGATTTCTATATATTTATTATATTTTTCATCAACTAATCTTTTTAATTTTAAAAAAAAATTTTCAAAGATATCTTTATAAAAAAATGTATTAAAATCATCTATGTATTGATTTATTTTATTATTTATTTTTAAATATGAATTTTGAAATTTTGGGGGAATATTATCAAGGGAAAATTGTATTGGTTTTTCTTTATTTTTTTCATCTTCTTTTTCTGGATTTTCATTTATTAAATTATCTAAGGATTTTAACTTTTGGTTTATTGTATTTTTAATGTTTTCATCTGCTTCTATTTTTTTTACATCTTCTGTCTTTTCTTTTTCTGATTCAATTTGGTTTTCTTTTTTATTTGTATTTATTTCATCTATTTCTTTTATATTATTTTCATTTTTATTGTCAATAATTTTATTTTGTTTTTTTATTATTTCTTTATCATCTTTTATTATTTCTTCATTTTTATTTTCATCTTTTATTTCTTCTTTTGTATTTTCTTCTTTTATTATTTCTTCATTTTTATTTTCTTTTTCTTTAGATATATAATTTTGAAAATCATCTGAATTTAAATTAGTAACATTAATGATATCACCACTTTGACTTTTTGAAAAGTTTATTTCTCCTTCATTTATAATATTAACTTTTTTTGAGAGTAATTTTTTTTTCTGAGCAAATCTTAATTTCCATTTATCTTGTTTATTTAATTCATCATTTAATATATCTTTCAAACTTTTACTAGGTTGTTCTTGATTTAAAATATTATTAACTTTATTTGAAATATCTTCTTCTTTAATATTATCAGTTTGTAATTTAATTTGATGTAGAGTTTGTTTAAATGAATATTTATCTATTTTATTATTAGAATTAATATTATTATTATTAATATTATTATTATTATTATAATTTTTTTTTTCTTCTTTTTCTTTTTTTGCTATTTCAGCCATTTTTTTTAAAATTTCAGGATCAGATAATAATATATCCATTCTATTTTGATAAGCTTTTGATTTAAAGAAATCAATACTTTCATAATATTCAATTGCATCCTATATAATATAATATCAAATTTATTTTACCGAATATAATTCTATTAATGCTTTTAAAGATTCAAAATCAAATCCATTTGATAATATCATTTCATAATTTAATATATTTTCAAAAAAATTTTTTGGTAATTGTTTATTTTTCAATTTTACTCTTGCTTGTTTGAATCTTTCTTTTTTTATTTTTTTCATATCTTTCTCACTTAGATTATTTTTCATAATTATAAGAAATAATTTAAACAATTAAAAAAAAATGATAATAAAAAAATCAATTTTTTAATAGTTAAAAAAAATTAATTTGAATTGAATTAATTATATGGATAGTGAAAATGTTAAATCAGATTCCAGTTCAGTTGATTCTCAAATAGATAAATTAATAAAAGATTTAAATCCAAATCAAATAGATGATTTTACAAAAGCAAAATCTACTCCTCAAAAAAATAAACCAAATTCCCAATTAAATAAAAAAGAAATTAAACCATTAAAAAAAGGAACAATAAGTTCAGAAGAAGCATCAAAAATTAATAAAGTCCTTTGTGAATATGCATTTTCAAATGGATTAACAAGTGATGAATTAATATCAAAAATCATTACTCTTAATCCAAAGAATATAAATAATTTAAATAAAAATTCACTTTGGGATTTTATTTCAAAATCAATTCCTGATCGCTCAATTAAAACTATATATAATTATATTTTAAATAACTTTTCTAATAATCATAATAATAATAATTTACATAGTAATAATATTATTAATGATTATAAGAAATTAAGTTATAATTTAGAATTGAGTGAAAAGGATGATTCTGATACTTCTTCTTTTTCTTTGGAAAATAAATTAACTTTAATTAGGGAAATTAAATTAATTGATAATATACAATATTTTTTAGACTTAAAAGAAAAAAATAAAATAAAATTGATTAAAAATAAATATGAATTTGTCCCTAATGTTAGTTTAGATGGTGAAATTTTTAAAATAGATGAATCAGCCAACAAAATTAAAATAGATGAAATTTTTAAAATATCTAAGTCGCATAATTATAAAAATTTTTTTATAAGAAATATTTTTGATTTTACACAAATTGTAAATATTCTTATAAAAAATATTGAAATTAACTGGGAAATCATTGGTAAAAAAATAAATATTAATCCTGATCAATGTAAAAATGATTGGGAAAAAATAAAAAAAGAATATAAAGTAGATCAACTTTGTAAAATTAAACAGGATATAATAATGGTTAAGAAGTATGAATTTAAAAATATCTTTTTATATATTTAATATTAGTATTATTGATTATGATATAGAAAATTTTGATGATGTTGATTGGGATATTATAAATAATGGAAGAAGTTGTGAAGAAAATAAAAAAATTTTAGAAGGATTAATTAGAGAATATGATATTTATAATGTCAAACCTTTTAAAGAATTACTTTCAGTTGTTAAAGATCAATTAATTAAAGATAAAAAAAAACTTTATAGAGTAAATTTAAGAGAATTAAATAAAAATGGAAAAGAAGTTAGAAAAAGAAGAGATAGTGATTTTGATAATGTTTATCAAAGTTATTTAAATCAGAAAAGGAAAAATAGTAATTAGTTTTTTTTGATAATTTTTTGATTAGGTGAGATATTAAATTATATTAAGTAAGTTAATATTATTTATTATTAGAAGAATTTTGATTAATTATATTAAGATTATTATAATAATTTTTTACTTTCTAAACAATAATATAATTCTAAATACAATTTTAATAACGATTATATTGCATTATATTATATACATTTCCTTTTCAAAAAAATATTTATAATAAACTTTTAATATTCAATTAAAAGGGTCATCAATTTCTTCACATTGTTCTTTTAATTTGTCTACAAAATCACTTAAAGACATAATTTTTTTTTTTGGATTATGATTATATAATAACTTAATAAATTTTTCTTTTAATTGAAATATTTTCATTTCTTCAATATTATCCAAAACACTATCAATAATACTTTTATTATGAATTAAAGGATTAGATCTGAATTTTAATTTGTCATATTTTATATTATTTTTAATTTTATAAAAATCAGATAAAATATCTTCAACTTTATATTTAATTATAGGTTTATGAAGAACTTTTGGTTTTTTTATTTCTTCTTTTGGAGATTTTAAAATTGATTTTGCACTATAATTTCTTGGAGTAAATTTAATATTTGAATTATTATTTTTTTCATTTAATAAATTTTTCTTTGATAAAACTTTCTTTTCATTTATTCTATCAGATAATAACGTTTTTTTAAAAACATTTCTCATAGTTGGAGATTTACTTTTTTCAGAATCATAATCAATAGAAATAGTAGATTTTTTTGAAGAAGAAAGATTTAGAACATTTATTTTCTTTTTTATTTTTTTTAATTTATTTTTTATTTCATCTAATCCTTCATCAAAACCATTTTTATTTTTATTTTCTATTTTTGATTTGGAAGAATCATAAAGTGAATGAACATTTTTTAAATATATGGGATTTTTTGTATAATTCTTTGATGATAAATCTATTTTTTGTTTTTGGAGATTAATATTATAATTAAAAGGATTATCTGATTTATTATCATTTCTAAAAAATTTTCTTATCATTTTATTAATATTCCAATAAGAACTTTGCCAATTTTCCTCTTTTTTTTTTTTTTCTTTTTCTAATTTTTGCTCTTTTTTATTTCTTATAAAAATTTTATGTTTTAAATCTTTAACTCTTAATAATAACATTTCATATCTCAACTTTGACATATCTAATTTTTTTTTTCTTGCTGAAAAACATCTTAATGTATTTTGACTTTTATTTTTATCTCTATTGAATATATTCATTTATTTGAAAAAAATTATGTTTTAACTGAAAAAAAAATTTATAATTAAATAGAGATAAAATAATAATAAAAGCTTTTAAAATCAAAAAAAAATAATAACAATAAAAATAATATAAATAATAAATTAAAAAGTCTTTTATTATAATTTTCTTAAGAATAATTTTTAATATTTAAAAAATTATGTAAACATCATTATAAAATAATTTTTATTTGAAAAAATGAAGAAATTATTTTATTTCTTTTTTAGATTTATTTTAGGAATATATTTAATACTTTATGGAATAAAAGGATTAAGTGAAATGAATGATACAAAAACAATAGCATTAAGGCATTTAAATTTAATGCTTAAATATATTAAAATTTATTTAATACCTTCAATATTAACTGATAAAGTTATACCAAATTTAATGTTCTTAATAAAAATATTAAATTTATCTTTTATTTATGGAGGATTTCTTTTATGTTTTGGATTTAAAATGGGAAAATGGATTTTAGCTTTTGGATTTTCTTTAGAATGTTTTTTAATAGGTTCTGTAAGAATTCATATTGATGAATTAGATTTTTGTTCCTCTCTTACATATATTTCTTTAATAGGTTCAATTTTATTAATAAAAAAATAATAATATATATTATTTTAATAATAAAAAAAAAAACATTATTTTTTTTATTTATTTAAAATAAAGATATACTTGACATATTAAAAATAAAATCTTTAATTATTTAAATATATTAATTTTCTAAGTCATCGTCTTCATTTTTATTATCATCATCATTTTTATTATTTTGATTTTCATTATTTTGATTATCATCATTATCATTTTCATTATTTTGATTTTCATTATTTTGATTTTCATAATTTTCATTTTCATTTTCTTCATTCATTAAATAATTACTATCTTCTTTTTCATCTTGTTCATCGCTATTATTTTCAAAATTCAAAAGATTTAATTTTTTCTTTTCTTCTTCTTCTCTATTCATTTTTTCAATCATTTCTAATTCTTTTTTATTTTCATTTTCTTTTTCTAAAATAGAATAATAATTATTATAATCAAGTTTCATCGCTAAATATTTTAAATTTCCTTTCCCAAAATAATCAATTGTATTTATTAATTGTGTAATCCGTTCTTTAAAATCATCAAATAAAACAGAAATTTGATTAGCAGCTTCATTAGTAAATTTATTATTAAAATTAATTAAATCATCATTATCATTATTTCTATTTTCATAATTATATTCATAAAAAGAAGTAGTTAAAACATCAAAAGCAGTTCTAAATCTAACAATTAAATCAAAAATTTGTATAATTTGTTTATATAAAGTTGAATTTTCTTGATTTAATAAACATTGACTAATAATATTTTCAACGAAATTTTTATGTAAATCAATTAATTCATCTAATTTTTTAATATTAGGTAACTTTTCAATAATAGTTTTATATTGTGTTTCAAGAACTTCTAAAGCTAAAAAATTATGTAAATTATTAATAAAATGAATAACTTGTTGATTAAATAAAATTGCTCTTTGAATAACATTTCTCATATTATTATATTTATTACCAAAAGCTCTTGAAAAAGTCATAAATTTTCTCCAAACTTGATGATCTTGACTATATTCAATTCTTTTAATTTTCCAAAAGAAAAAAAATAATTTTTGATATTCTTTTAATAAAACTTTATTAAATATAACTGTAAGAGGTACTTCAACATTATATTCAAGTACAAAAATATCCCATCCAGTATCTCCAGTAGAAACATCTAATAATTTAATATTTAATTTATTTAAACATTCCTTATCATTATATTGAGCATTTGTTGCACGAATTGCTGTTTCTAAATTTGCTTGTAAATTATGTTTATAAATGTGATTTGCTGGTTTTTTTAATTCTTCAAATAAAGATTCCATTAAACTTTGCATCATGTCACCTTGACCTAAAAGAAGATATTTGTTTATACTGTCTAAATTTTCTCTGAAATTGAATTTTGAATATATTATATTTATTACTTCTTTATTTATTAATATATGAATTAAGTCAATATTATTTATTAATTGAGTTAAGAAATCAATTTCTATTTCTTTTTCGTTTTCATTGTCATAAATATTTTGATTATCTTGATTATTATTATTTTGAATGTTATTACTTTGATTTAGATTATAATGGGTAATTATACTGTTATTTATGTTTTGGTTTATTAATTGAGGATTAATTATTTGGTTATTATTATTTGGAATTATTAATGCTTGACTATTTTTGTTTTGTTCTATTATTTCATTATCATTTTTATTTTCTGGATACTTAATTAAAATATTATCTGGTGGTTCATTAAATAAATAATTTATAAAACTAAGACAACTTTTATATGATTTAATATCAATAAATTTATTTTCTTTCTCTTTATTTTCACTAGGTAAAACATATTTAAAATTTTGTAAATTATTAATATTTTCATTTTCAAAATCTAAATCCATTTTATTTTCTTTTTCTTTTTCTCTACTTTTTTCATTATAATATGAATTAATTTCCTTAATTAAAATATCTTTCAAATTTAACAAACTATAACTATTCTCCCCACAATAATTTCTAATAAAATGAATACATTTTCCAATTTCAAATATTTTAATAACTAAATCTTTATTTAAAAAATTAGGAATATTTTTATATATCATTTGATATTTTAAATTCCATAAATCATCATCATTAATTTTATCAAGAATATCAACAAAAAATTCTTTATAAGGATCATTTAAATCACCATATTGAATCCAATTTTTAATAAAATTAAAAAAAGGTTTTAAAACTTCATCTAAAACACTTTTAAGATAAATTTCTGCACCTGAAAAATAAACATATGAAAATATTTGAGAAACAATTGAACTTCCTCTTAATTTATATACTGATTCACATGCTAAAGAAAGCCATTTCATTCTTTCAATTGGTTCTTTTGTCCATAAAATTAAATTTTTTAAAGTTAAATCATCATTATTTGAAATTTTTTTATAATTTAAATTTTGATTTTCATTTATTAAATTATCTGGTGATGAATTATCAATATAATTTTGATTATTTTTTTTTTTAAAGAAAGATATTAATTTATAATATTCATTTAATTCATTTTGAATGGCATAAGTAAATGATTGAATAAATTGTGAAGGAATATTACTTTGATTAAAAAAAGTTAAATAAGTAGAAACATTTTTATAAAGCCAACCTAATTCACATAATTCTCCAATTATATCAATTATATTTTCATTAAAAGGAATTAATTGATTTAATATAAAAGAATCTTTTTTAGGATCAAATGATATATAATGACCATTTATTCCTTGAAATACAAACATTAAATCATTTATTAATTCTTTTTCTGTTATTAATTGAGTTGTTTTTGAAGGATCAACAACAATTGTTGATTGATTTTTTTTATCATTTTGATTATTATTTAAATTAATATAATTATCTTTATTTAAATAATCTAAATTATTTAACATTTCAATATCATCTTGATTATTATTCATTTTTAAAATTGTGTTTAATAATTCATTATTACCTGAAAAATTATTTTGTTGATTTCTTGGTTTTGATAATCTTAAAAGTAAATATAAAATACTCCATCTATTATTAGGAATTTTTTTTTTAGTTAATAAAGAATATAAAGTTTGAAGTCTTGTTATATAATCCATATTACCATGATTTATTTCTGATGCTTTATCAAATAACATATTTAATATTTTACTTTCATCTTTTTGAAATATACTAAATGATGATGATAATATTCTTTTATAATATTTTATATAATTTTCTGAAAGAGATGTATTTGATGGAATTAAAGGAGAAATTGAATGAAATAATTTTTGAAGATAATTATTCATTTCAATTGTATTATATTTATTATTTTGATTTTGATTTTTTTTAAAAGACATTTTATTCACATTTGACATTTTAAAAATTATTAAATTTAAAATTCAAAAAAAAAAAAAATTATAAAATTTAAAAAAAAAACCAAAACAAAATAATTTAAATCATTAAAAAAAAAATGGGTCAAACAGCACAAAAAATTCAAACAATGGGTGAAGAATCCCATCCAAATAAATACTCAGAAATAATAGAAGGTTTAAAATCAAACAAATTTAAAAATATAACATTCATAACAGGAGCAGGTATATCAACATCAGCAGGAATTCCAGACTTTCGTTCAAAAGGTGGTCTCTTTGCTCAAACACAACAAAAATATAATCTCTCATCACCAGAACAATTTTTCCAAATAAATCTTTTTTACAATCATCCAGAATATTTTTATGATTTTTGTAAAGGTTTCAATATTGATGATTGTAAACCAACAATAACTCATTTATTTCAAGGTTTCATTTCAGAAAAAAAAATTTTAAATAGAATTTTTACTCAAAATATTGATGGTCTTGAATTAAAAGGAGGATGCCCAAAGTCAAAAGTGACTTTTGCTCATGGAACAATTACTCAAGCTTCTTGTCCTGAATGCTTAAAAATTTATGATTTAAATGAATTAAAATCATATATTGATCAAGATAAAATTATGTATTGTACTGATGATAATAAACCTATTAAACCAAGTGTTGTTTTTTATGGAGAAAGTTTACCTGATAGTTTCTTTAATGATTTTAATGATATTAAAAAAGCTGATTTAACTTTTATTATGGGAACTGGACTTAAAGTTTTTCCTTTTAATAGATTACCTCATGAAGTTAGTAAAGATAGTTGGAGAGTTCTTATTAATAGAGAAAAAGTTGGAGGAGCTTGGTTTACTACTAATTGGTTTGGATTTGATGTTGATACTAAGAAAGATTTGTTTTTAGAAGGTAATACTGATGATATTGTTACTAAGATTGTTGAGGATTGTGGTTGGAAAGATGAATTTGAGTTATATAAGAAACAATATATTTAATAATAAAATGTTTTTTTATGCATTTTTTCAAGTCTTTTTTATATTTTTAACAATTGTTTTTAAAGTTTTTTTTTAAGTTTTAATTAAGTTCTTTTATTTTTTTTTTTTTTAATCTTTTTAAAGTGATTTTTTAGCTTTTAGAGTTTATTTTTTTTTTTGATTTTTATTAATATTTAGGTTTTTGATAAAATGAATTTAGGTTTTTTTAAATTTTTTTTATCGTGTTATTATGGAAAAGAAAAAAATGAATATGATTTTGGATAAATTAAATTCTATATATGTAGAGTTTAAGAAATTTATTCATGAAAATTTATCTAATGTTAAAAGATTATATGCTCAGAATGAAGATATTTTTAATTGGGGAAATGAGAAAGATGTTAAAAATAAGCTAATTGAAGATTTTTATATTAGAAAAGGAAATATAAAAACTATTTTTAATAATATGAAAGAAAGAATTATAAATATGATAAATGAAATTAATAAATTAAAAATGGATATTAAAAATTCAATTAATGAATCACCTTATTTAAGTAAAAATCCTTTAGTTTGTAAATTTATATTAGAATTACCAAATAAACTAAGTGTAATAGAATCATATATTAATTTATTTGAAAATGAAATTAACAATAATAAATATAATAATTTAGATATGATAAATAATATGTTAAATATTTCAATGGAAACAAATAAATTAGAAATTTAATAAAAATATACTTAATTATTAATATTTATTTCTTTATTATATATATTTATCATATTAATCAAAGTATCAAAAAATAAATCAATATCTTCAAAATTTGAAGTAATATATTTAATACAATCCCCATCTAATTCTTGTTCTTTAAAATCTTTTTTTACAAAAAGAATTGAAGGAAGATCATTTTCATTAAAATTAGCATATGATTTAATATATTGGAAATGTTCATATGTTTTATCTAATAAAAAAATTGAACAATTTTGTTTTATTAATTCCTGAGAATTTAAATCTTTTTTTGTAATTTGAGTTAGTTTATTTAATAATATTTTAAGTCTATTAAAAGATGATTTTTTATCATCACTAAATAAAAAAATAATTCCTAATTTATTACATAAAACTTGATTGAAGTAAATAAATTCTAAATTCTTCATTTTTAATTGATCCCCAGATTGTGAATTATATTGAAATCCAAATTTGTTTTCAAAATAATCATTTAAATTTTTTCCGTTTTTTATGTCTTGAATTTCATTTTCAAATTCATCATTACCAATATCTTCAATAAGTTCATTATAGAATCCCTCATTAAAGATCAGTGTTTCAAATAGTTCATTTGTAACATTTTCATTACTATTATTTATATTATTTATCATATTAGTCATCTTTCCTCCCATTTATAAAAATTGTATATGAAAGGAATAAATAATATTAATATTGTAATATTTAATTTCAAGATATATTAGTTTATTTATGAGTTTTTGAAATTTGTTTTATTAATTTTAGTTGGTTTTTTTTTTAAATAAAAAAAATTAGTTTTCTATATTGTTTTATAATTTTTCAAATTTATGATTGCCAATTAAAGAATTTTTAAATATTGTATAATATTTTTTTATAATTTATTTTATATAAAAATTCCAAATTTAAATATAATTTGTAATGAAATAAAAATAAAATTTGTTTTAATTTTCACCAATATAAAGTACCTATTCATTTAAACAAAATATAAAAGTTAATTGATTCAATTACTATAAAAATAATTTTACTTTTAATCATTTTAAATGTGATGAAATATATTTTTATAAGTTATTTATTCATTTCAAAAATAAAAATTGAAAATTAAATTTGTATAATTTAAATAAATTAGCTATTATTATGAAAAATAAATAAGTTTTATATTTTATTTTATTCTACAATAACTTATAATTTATTCTATAAGAAATAAAAGTTTTTTTTTAATATAATTTAATTAACAAAAAGATATTATTTATAAAAATTTTTTATTTATAAAAGAATAAAAGAAAATGTTTGAAAATTTTAAAACAAGTAAAAACAAATCAAAAGAAAAAATTTGTTTCTCAAATAAATCAATAGATATTTCAAAAACAAGTTCTCCAATAAAATTTAATATAGAATTAAATGGAAATAAAGAAAAGTTATTAATAAATCATTTAAATTTATCAAAAAAAAGACCTCAAATAACATTAAGTAATTCAAAAAGTAATTTAAATTTTATTCTCAAAAATCTAAAAACAAGAAGTATATCACCAATGAATTATAATCAAGTAAAAAATAGAAATGAAAGAAATATAAAACATAAAAAATCTCAAATGACTATGCCTAGTAGTGTTATTGATTCTCCAAATCGAAGTTATAATAAAATAATTTTAAATTTAAAAACAGAATTTGATGAAATTACAAGAAAAACACAATCTAAAGATTCTAAAGAAAAAGATAATAAAACTGCTTCTTTAAATAACTCAAATTATTTTCATCATAATTCTACAAAAAATATTTTTATTATAAATAAAAAAAAAGAACCTAGAAAAATTACAATGAATGACTTTATTTTTAAACCTATTAAAAAAAGAATTCAAACTTCTGAAAAACATAATATTAATAATTGTTCTATTAATAATATTTTTTTAGGAAGAAATATTACTTTTTCAAGAAATTTATCTTTAATAAAAGAAAATAACTTTTGTTTATTAGGTAAAAAAAAATTAAATGAAGAAAAGAATACAAAACTTGAAAAAGAATTAATGGAATATAAATTAGCAATTGCTTTATTAAAAGAATATATTTCAACATTAATAAAAGTTTATAGTGAAAATTCAAGGAAATATAATGAAGAATATGTTCAATTAGAAACTTTAAAAAAAATTAAAATGTTAGAAGAAGAAGTTAAAGAATTATCAAAAAATAATCAAAAATTAAAATTAGCTTGTTTGAAATTATTATATGTTATAGAATATAATTATTTTATTTCATTAGATAGAGAGAAAAAAATATGTAAAAATGTTTTTGAATTATTAACAGAAAATATTTATTTAAGAGAATTATCAAAATCTGTGAGAATAGATAATAATAAAAATATGGTAAAAAATAATATTTTTGGAATTAATTTAAATAATACATATAAAGAATATGCAACACAATCATTTAATAAAAAAATAAAATCAACAAATGATATTTTTAATAAAATATTAAGTTCTGAAATAGAAAATACAATTAAAAGAGATGATAGAAATAAAAGAGATAAATCTCGTATTAAAAATATTATGTATAACCATTATGAATTCAATAATAATAAAATAAATATGAAAGGTCCTTCATATAAACAAAGAAAAATTGTTTATATGAAAAAAATAAATAACTGATATAAGTAATAAATGAAAAAAAAGTCAATATTTTAATTATTATAATTTAAATAAATAGTAATTTGCTTATTTTATCCATTATAAATATATTATATTTAATTTTTTTATTAAAAATATCTTTTAATCTATTTTTTCTTTATTTTCATTATCTTTTTCATGAACAACAAAAGCAGAACAAATCATTCCAATTGCAGCAACAATTATTATTATAAACTCAAATGAAGGTATATAACTTTTCCAATAATTAGGATACATTCTTAATTGTTTATTAATTGTAACATAAGGATTAACAAAAATTAATCCAATATAAAATGAAATAAATCCACTTAATAATTGAAATATTTTTATATTTAATATTGCAAGAATTGAAAATAATGCACATGCAAGAAGAAAAAAAGGAAATAATGATATAATTTTTGAAGAATATGTTGTTATTACTTCATTTGATAATCCACTTATTTGTAATAAGTATATTACTCTTTTTTGGAAATCTACAGCATTTTTGAAATAATTTGAATATTTAAAATATGCAAATGCAAAAGGGAAATGAAAAATTAAAATTCTTTTTAAAAAATTATTCATTAGTATTTTAAAATATTAAATTATTATATTTTTTAAATAATTATTTATTTATATAATTTTAATTTTATTTATTTTTTTAAAATTTTATAATTCAGAACTTTATTTCTAAATAATAATGATAAAAAATATAAAATAATATATGGAAAATTCAATTTCATAATATAAGATTTTTATAATCAAATGCTCAAATAATATTGAAAAAAATCATTATATTATTAATTTATAAATTGAAATAATAATATTAAAAAATTAAATTTAAGTAGATTTTTCAAAATTATAATTTATTTTAAAGAAATTAATTAATTATTTTTCATAATGATAACAAAAAAAGAAGAAGAAAAGGAAATAAATCATTTAAAAAAAAATGAAGAAACAAATCAAAATAATGAAATAATAAATCAAGATTTTAATATAGAAATTAATAAAAAAAAAGAATTAATATTTCCATATAAAGACTTATCAATTGAAACAATTACATTTAATAATCCAATAGAGAATGAATTTACTGAATTAAAATTTTCAAAACCAACAATAACAAACAATGGTAAATTTTTAGGAATAATAGGTTCTTCAGGAACAGAAGACACAGTTTTCATTTGGAAATTAAATAACATTGAAAAACCAATTTATAAATATAAATCAAAGAATATTTTTAGAATTGATTTTGCAATAAATAATAATTCATTTATAATAATAAAATACAATGAAATAACACATTATAATATTAAAAAAGGGAATAAAATTGTTAATTTAGAATTAGATTCAATAATAAATGATGGAATTTGTACTTCTTTTAGTGAATCATGTAAATATTATTCATTGGCAACTGAAAAAGGTTTATATATTTGGGATATTTTAATAGGAAAAAATGTTTTATATATTGAAGAAGAATCACCTTTGAAATATATTAATATGGATATTATAATTTCAATTAGTGAAAATGCTGATTTAAAAATTATTACTATGGATTCTGAACCAAATATTCTTAGCCATTTTAAAATTGAGAATATTGAAAAATATAATGAATTGTTATCTTGTTTAATTAATAAAAATAAAGATAAAATTTTTTATATTATAAAAAGTGGAATTTATTTTATTGATATAGATTATTCAAAAGGTGTAAAATATCAATTTAATAGTCAAATATTATTTAAATTTGATGAATATATTAATAATAATAATATTTGTGCTGGAAATATAAGTTATGATTGTAATAACTTTTTTGTAACTGATAAAGAAACAATATATTTTTTCAATATAGAAAAAGGACTTCTTGATATTTTACCAAAACCAAAATTCACAGATTATTATTATTCATTTAAATATTCAAAATTAATTTTAGTGGATGATTATCAGATAAATATAACAAATTTTAATCCAAATAAAAAACAAGAAAATAGAGTAAAAGATAATAATAATCCAATAAATATATATTTTAATAAAACATTTAATTCAATTTACTCATTCAAATATATAGAAAAATATAATATATTTTTAATAATAGATGAACATAATATATGTATTTTTGATACAGACACAAAAAAATTAATTCAAAAATGGCATAATGAAACATTAAATTGGTATAAAAGTATATCAATTTCTCCAGAAGAAAGTTTGACAACATTAATTTCAATTAAAACTTCAAATAATATAGTTTTTATTTATGACTATATTATTGGAAATGAAATTATTCCTTTAATTGGTTTAAATACTTATTCTTCTTGTTTCTCAGATGATGGATTTTATATTGCCTTAGGTTGTATTGAAGGAGATATTATTTGTATGTTATGGAATTTAAATGATATTACTTCTTCTTTTGTTTTATATAATAAAGGAGAAAAAAATTTAAATACTAATGTTAAATTTATTAATAATTCTAATTATTTAATTTGTGTTTCTGATTATCAAAAACCTTTATTGTTTGATGTTGAAAGTAAAAATATTGTTAAAATTTTTAAAAGTGATGTTTGTTTAGATTTTATAAATGAAATTCATATTAATGAGGATGAAATTTTCTATATTAAAGGACTTAAAGATAAGATTCCTTATGGAATTATATTTTCAATAAAAAATGATGAGAATATTAAAGTTTTTGAATATTGTGAATATATTGAATTATCAAAAGATTGTAATTATTGTATTACAAAAATAAAAAATAAAGCAAATCCTGATGAATTTAAAGTTAATATTTGGGATTTTAATTTGAATAATTATAAAATGAACTCTAAAGAAATTTTTTTAGATGTTGAAAATAATTTTTTATTAAATGATAATTTAAGTATGTGTTCAATTGTATATAGTAATATAAATGAAAAAAGATTTGTTTTAACAGAATTAAATAGTGGGCAAATGATAGGGGAAATTGTATATAGTCAATTAGATAAGGATAAACAATATATAATGGAATTAAAAGTATCAAAATCAATAAAAAATAATTTAATTTTAAGGAGGTTTGAATTTAAATAATATTATATATCATTTTTAATATAATATTTATTTTATTTTTTTAATTATTTATTCTTTTAATAGAATTTTTATATTTTTTAATTAGATTATTTGTTATTTCAAATGAATCTTCTGAAATTTCGAATTTAGAATTAATTAAACTGACAATAAAAAGAAAATCAGGAATTAAAATTTTTTTCTTTTTAACTTCACAATAACTCTCTTTCTCATCAGAAATTAAACATTTATTATAAAATTCAGACATTTTTTCAATTCTATCAATTCCAATTGATAATACTTTTCTATTATTTAATATATTAAAATATTCTCCTTCTTCATTGCTTTCAATTTCAACTTTATGATATAACCAATCATTAATGGGATTTTCAATATTATATTTATTTAATAAATCAATAAATTTTTTAACAGGATTTTTAATCATAATAGAAGATTGAATTAACATCATAGTTTTTTCAAAAAATTTTTTTTTCTTTGGCCATTTATTAGAAGTTTCAGTAATTTGTTTAAAAAAAAATTCTAATTTTTCTCTTAATTTCTTATGTTTAAATTTAGTATATTGAAATTCAATTAATTTACCTAAATATTTATATAATGCTCCAGTTAAATCCATTGACATTAAAAATACTTCATCTAAAGTTTGAAAAATTTCTCCATATTCATTAAAGTTATCATCAATATCTTCTACATTTAATGCACCATCAATTTTTAATCTCATTTCATTTGAACTTTCTTCAGTTCCAGATATTGCTTTTAATTCTTCTATTTTTCTTTGAGAAAGTAAATTATATTTATCTTCATTTTTTGTTACATTATAAAATAAACCAATTGCATCTAAAGTCCTTTGATCTGTATTTTGTTCTAATATTTTTTGAATTAATAAAGAAAAATTTAATTCAAGGGAATATATGAATAATAAATTTTTATCTGCAAATAATTGTTGAGTTAAAATATTAAATGCTTGGGTTAATTCTTCATTTTTGTTTATTGCAACTAAATTTTTTAAATTTCCTATCATTTCTTCTGGAAAATTTATTTGAATTGTATTTTTTGTACATTCAAAAAAAAAAGAATTTAATGGCCTTATTCTATAAAATAAATCTTCTGAAGTTAAATATGGAATTATATATCCTTCGATTATATAATTAGGTAATATATTTATTGACATGTTTTTTTTTAATTAAAGCTATTTTATTTTTATATAATAAATATTATTGAAAAATAAAAATAAGAAATAAATTTAATTAAATAGTGATGAATTGTTAATAATAATGGTTAGCTATTTTTACAAATATTTTAAATTAGTGAATTGATTTTTTAAATTATACAAATATTAAATTATTAAAAAAATTAAATAATTTTTTATTTTAAATATTTATTTTAATCAATTGTAATATAATTTGGAAAATAATATAAAGAATGTAACCTATCTGATTGTTTATTACTATTATAAGGATATTCAATAACTTTAAAAGGAGGTAATTTTATATATCCAATTTCTGTCGGAATTAATTGAAATTCTAAATCCAATTGTTGATTTCCTTGAATTAAATAAAATTTTTTATTAATTCCACTTAAATAAAAATTTTCTGATTTATCAATATTAAAATGTAATCTTTTAGGTAAATTATTTCTATTAATAATATTAATTTTCAATAAAATAATATTATTATTAGTTATACTATAATCACAATTTAAATCTAAATCAAAATTCTTTATTATAATATCATCAGGAAAAGGAAATTTATATTCATTATATAACATGTAATTATATTGATTACAAAATTCTTCTATTTTTTCACTAATCCAAATTAAATTTAAATTACCAATAGATTCTTCTTGACATTCATTTAAAAAAACACAATCAATTGGAATTGAATGTTCACTTGATTTCATAATAGTAAAAAGTGACTCTTTAATTTCATTATCTAAATCTTCCATATGTAATAAATTAAGTAAAGTTAAATTAATATTAATATTATCTTTAAATTTATCTACAAATTCTTCTTTAATATCTTTAATTATTACTTTTGAATCTAATTTATTATCTATTAATAATTCTAATTTTATATTTTTTCCACTTGGATATTCTTTTTTTCCAGATTTAGATATATAATTATTACAAGAAAGTTCATATTTAAAATTAAAAGGATCAATAATTTCAAAATCAATTAATTTTCTTTCAATATATTCAAAAGAATCATTAGTTAATTCTTTTTTAATTATTTTATATGTTGTTTTTAATAATATATTATATTTTCCTTCTTCTTTAAATCTCATTATAATTGGACTTTTTTTTCCTTCTTTAATTATTGATTCTAAATTTGGAATTATAATTTTGGTTCCATTCTTTGTTTCTTCTAAACTATTATTAAATTGATTAAATAAAAAAATTTCAAATTCAGATGAAGTTTTTAAACTGTCCTTTTTTAAAATTTGACTTTGTGCAGGCATCATCCCAAAAAAACTAACATATTTATCAACATAATTTTGATTTTTTAAATGAAATGATTTTGAAACAGAATTATTTGTTTTTTTTGGTGAATTAATTTCATTATTTATATTTTTATTATCTTCAAATTCAAATATTAAATCTTTTATTTCTATATTATATGATTGATCTATTTTTAATGAAAAATCAAAATTATAATATTCATTTATTCCAAGTTTAACTGAATTTGGACATTCAAATTCTAAAATATTTTTTGAAAATTTTGTAAGAAATATTATATTATCATTTGAATGAGAGAAATAATTAATATAAATATAAAAAGGTGTTTTTTCTAATGTATAAATTACTTTTTTCAAAAATAATTTTGAATTATAATCTTTCACTAAAAATCTATATTTAAATATTAAGGGATTATCTTTTGAAAGTTCTGATTCAAATCTCTCATTTGGAATATTTCTTATATCAATTGTATTTTTTCCTCTTCTATTTTCAATTTCAAAAGCTAATTGTATTGATGTAAATTTAATGTTTTCATTTTTTAATGAAGTACTTATTTTAATATCATATTCAATTAAATCTAACATTTTTTTTGACTGTTCTTTATTAAAATCTTTAATAGTATATTCAAAATTAAATAGAGAATTTTTAATATTCTTTTGAGTATTAATATATAAAATATGTTTATCATTAGAATTAATATTTCCTAAAGATGAAGATTCATTTGGAGTTGAATTTGAATTTGGAGTTTCTTTATTTGTTTCTTTTTTATAATTGACAAATTCTGAATCATTAAATAATTGAAATAAAATATTTTCTTCATTTTCAATTAAATTTCTAAAAATGCCTAATTTAATTAATATTTCAAATAAATATTTTTTTTCATTAAGAGATAAAGATACAGATTCTTGTTTTTTAATAATAAAATCTGAAAATTTTGAATAAAAATATAAAATAATTTTTGGATATTTATTTATATATTTTGTTTTTTGTATTAAATGATAAATATTTTCTAAATTAGAATAAATATTTTCATTATCAAGATATTTTTGTGAATTGAAATAACTTAAAATAGAAAGATAAAAATTAATATTTGATATATCTAAACCTTTTACTTGATCAAAATGTTCAATTATTTTTTTTGAAATGTTTTCGTTGATTTCTTTAATTAATTTATCAATTGAAATTTGGTTATGTACAATAAATTTTTTTATATAACCTAATTCATTAAATCCAATTTTCTTTAAATTTAATGGATCATATTGATATTGATATAATGGAGTTTTACCAAAATATTTTGAATCTTCTTTTTTAATTTTATCAAAAGCTATTTCTTTATTTCCAACATTAATTTTTCCTAAATTTAAATTTTCAAAATTATTTTTAAAAAAATCAATTGTTTGGTTTAAATAATATAAACATTTTAAACTTATATTTCCAATAAAATTTTCATTAATTTCATAATTAATTGTATAATTTTTTATTAGAAAATGAATAAAATCTTTTGTTCTAATATATAACCAATAATAAGTAAAAAAATTAAAATTATCATTTTTTTCTTCAAATTGAGAATGAGAAAATTTATTTATATGATTATAGTAAAAACTAATTTGATCTTTCTGAGAAACAGTATCTGAAGTTAATCTTAAAATTTTATAAAAGATCCAATCTGCAGTTGATTTAATTTCAAAAAAATTTAATTTTGGTGTTTCTATTTTTCCATAATGATAATTTTTAATATTAATTAAAGTTTTTTTTATATATTCATATGCTTCTTTAAAATATTTTGCATTTAAATTAACATTTTTTTTACTTTTTATTATAGAAACTACTCCAATTTTTATATTATATTTTGTTTTTTCTTCATCACTTACAACCATATCTTTTCTTTTAATATATTTATTTTTCAATTTTTTATAATAATCTTTTGATAAATGTAATATTTGTGAAGAAAATTTTTTTATATCATATCTATTTATATCATCAACTGTATTCCAAACAAAACAATTTTCTAATTTTAAATTATTTTTTCTATAATCAAAATAATAATTTGAATTATTGAAAATAATAAAAAGCATTATATTACTCAATTCATCGTATTTTTTTATTTTTTGGATATCATTAATAATTTTTTCTTCTTCATTTTTAATATTTGAAGTAAATGAAAAATAATAAAATAATAAAAAAACACTTGGTTTATTATTATAAAGATTATTTAACCATGTCATATTAATTATTCCTTTTTCATTTTGACCAACTTTTTCATTTAAATTTTTAAAAGGTAATTCATTAATTGATTTATATATTATAAATTTGATTCTTTGAGTATAAGTTGCTTCCATTTTTTCAGAAATTTTTTGTAAAATTTGATTTTTTTCATTTTGTTCATCAATTAAACAAATTAATAAAGAATTCATAATAGATTTCCCATATTCATTTTCATCCCCAAACATAAAGTTTCCTTATTTAAATAAAAAATAATAATAAAAACCTAAAAAAAAAAAATTAAAAAAAATAAAAAAAATAAAATAATTAAAATTCTCTTTTATCAAAAATATCAAAAATAAAATTTAAAATAATACTAAACTAAAAAAAAAAATAATAAAAAAAAAAAAAATTTAACTAAAAACATCATCAAAATTTTTCAAATCATTTTTTTTCTTATCAAACTTTTTAGTACAAGGTCCATAAGCTCTAAACTTTCTAAAATCCCAATCATCACCATCACTACTTGCTTTAGGTACATGATGATAAGGAGAACTTAATTTAAATTTAGTACTAAAATAAGTTTCAGTAGGAATATGTTTATTATAAGATAAATGATAATTAGAAGCCATATCACATTTATTAAAATTTTTTTGACAACCATGTCCAAATAATAAATTACCAACTAAACCATTTTTTCTTGAATATAAAACTCCCATTGTATCTGCCATATGAAATTTTTTTAAAGTTCTTTGTGTTGAACTGTAAATATTATCTTTTGGTATAATATTATTTTTTTCATTTTCATATTTTTTTTGATAATATTCACTTTTAATTTGTGCTGGTAAAAATGAATTTTTATTATCTAAAACATATTCATTTTTCTTTTTTAAACCTTCGAAATCATTTAAATTTTTTCTAGTAAAATCTACATCAAGATCAAAATTTGAATTACATGTCATTGTTAATTCATTTTCATCTTTGTGAAACATTTCTGGAGTTACATATGGCCATCTATATTTATCTTGTGATTCTGATTTTATCTCATTTCTTCTATCTGTTACTGTTTGAGACATTTGTTTTAACTTGTTTGATAAACCAAAGTTGTCTTCTACAAAATTACCTATTAATACACCTTGACGATATGGATTGAATTTTGAACTTGTTAAGGAATACATTGACATTTTTATTTATTTATTTTTTTAATTTTTTTTTTTTTCTTTTTTTTTTTGTTGAATTTTATTTTTTATTATTTTTTTTATTTAAGGAGTTTTATATTTTTATATTATTTATTTTTTTTTTGAATTATTTAAATTTTATATTATTTAATTATTTGTATTAAGGGAAAATCCACCTTTTGTATTTATTATATTAGATGAAAGATTTGTATTTGTTCTATTTGTATTATTTGATATATCAGAATAATTATAATTACTTCTTGGGACTGTTCTATTAAAATTTGTTTTTGAATCATATTGATTTGATTGAATTTGATTATATGAAGAATCTATTTTTGTTAAGGGAGTTGGTTTTGGAATATTATTTAAACCTTCTTTTTGATACATATTATTATTATTTGCTTCTTGAAGACGATTATACATTTCACTCATTATTTTACTATCATTATTTCTAAAATTTCTCTTTTCTGATGAATATCTTTTATTATCTCTTAAATTAAAATCTTGTTTTGTATCATTTGTAAAATTATTTTGACGTTGCATATTCAAATTATTAATATTATCAGGAAGAGATTCAATAATATTTTTTCTATTCATTTCATAATTAGGAATGTTATTAGTATTATATATTGGATTTTTATTTAAAGAATCTTGATTTGTTTGATTATTATAATATGGTGATTTATCAATTAATTCATAAGGTTTTTGAGAAAATGATTGTGGAATTTTATTATTATTTAAATTATTTATATTATTCGTATTTGAATAATCATTTACTTCAATTTTCATTGGTTGTTTGTAATCTTTATATAAATTATAAATATCCTTTTCTTTACTATTATTTCTATTTGAAATATAATCTTGTTGAAAATTATCTTTATGCTCTCTATTATACATTTTTTCAAGAGGATTTGTTTGATAATCTGTTTTCATATCTTTATTATTTAAATTATTATTATCATTCATTTGTTGATAACTTAAATTATATTTTTTATTAGATTCATAAATATTCGAATATTTATCATTCATTTCTTTATCATAATTTTTACTTAAAGGAGTATAATTTACACTATTACTAACATTATTATTTATTGGAATATTAATATTTGAAGTTGGATTATATGAAGATGTTGTAGTCTGAGTATTATATTTTAAATTACTATGAGTTATAATTTTTAAATTTTTATATTTATCAGGATGTAATAAAATTAATTCAACAATTTTTAAATTTGGCATTAAAATTTCATTATCTGATGCACAACTTAAATGAATATTTTCATTAATTTTAAATAAATCTCTTAATTCATTTAAAAAAACAGAAACAGTAAATGAAGGATCAAAATCTAATTGAACTGAAATATTCTTTTGTTCATAAGAAATATTTAATTTTAATTGTTCCAAAGTTAAAAGTCTAATTGATTTAAGAAGACTATTTTTATCATGAAAATTATTAATTCTTAATTCTTTAAAATCATCATTTGATAAATAACAAAGATCATATCCATTAACTTGAATATTTTGAAAATTTGTAATATATTTATCCATTTTAATTTTCATTAACCATTGTTGAACTTCTCCTTGATTCCAAGAAGATAAATTTGAATTCATATTTAAAATATTTTTAATTAAAAACAATTATAAATAAAATATTTTATTTTAAAATAAAAAAAATAAATAATAAAAATTAATTAATTAAATAGAAAATAATTATTAAATAAAAAATATCATATATATATAATAATAATATAATAATATAATAAAACCTTAATCAATTGATACAATGAATGGTGTCTTTAACGCTTTTCCAACTCAACAAAATAATGAATTAATTCAAAAAAATGATAAAATCAATTTTAATTTAAATCTAATTAGTCCTCTTTTATACTCAAATGAAGTAAAAAATATAAATTCAAATACTATAAATAAATTCCCAATTTTCAATTTTTACGATGTAAATTATTTTAATTTCCTATTTCAAAATTATAAATCTTTTTTATTAAATAATCAAAATATTAAAAATACCTTTGTTTTAAATAATAACAAAGACCTAACTGAAAGTAGGAAAAATAACTATTTTCAAATAGGTAAAAAGAAAAAAAGAAATGGTAAATTATGTACAAATTGTCCTCATACTTATGCACCACATTATGCAAAAGGAATGTGTTCTAATTGTTATCATTCTAAAGGAAGAAGTAAAAAACCTTGGAAATGTTGTCATTTTAATAAATCACATTATGCTTTAGGTTTATGTCAAAATTGTTATCAAATGTCTTATATTAA
The DNA here is from genome assembly GCA_023807205.1 of Isotricha prostoma. Taxonomy (NCBI): domain Eukaryota; phylum Ciliophora; class Litostomatea; order Vestibuliferida; family Isotrichidae; genus Isotricha; species Isotricha prostoma. The sequence continues at coordinate 44,129 of JAJMZS010002973.1, read as the reverse complement.
AAAACAAAATTTAGAAAATAAGAAAAATAAAATTATTGGGAATGATGTTAATAATGTAGATAATGAAAATGTAATTTTTGATAAAAAGGTAAATGATGATATTATTATTAGTATTGATAATGATAGAACTTTAAGTGAAAGTTAAGTTATTAGTTAGGTAAAAATCATATATATATATACAAAGTTGAAAAATTAAAGTAAACTTTTTTATTATATAAAAAAAAGATTTACAAACTAGCATGTAACTTTGTATTATATATATATGTTATGTTATTTGATTATATTTGTAATAATTATTTTTTATAAAGAATATTATTTGAAATTGTTTACTTTAAAATAAATAAGATAATATATATATTATATTATGATCTAATCATGAAATACCATATTTTTTATAATATAAAATGAAATATATAATTTTATATTACAGATTTTATTTTTTTACATCTAATTAAATGTATAATATTGGAGGTAAATATATCATTTTCTGAACTTGATTTTTTTAGTTCATAGTCACCTTTATCATTATTTGAATTATGTCTTTCTATTAATTTAATACAAGAATCCATTTTTTTAATTTTTTTATCTATATTTTGAATGTTAAAATTATTAAATGCAATAATATTTTTAGAAGATTCAACTTTACTTCTACATTTATTTTTATGAAAAGAATAAAATAAAGACTGTAAATAAGTAAAATAAGCTTTTCTCCTTATTTTTCCAGTTAATTTATATAAATGTTTTTCTCTATAAGGTGATAAATTATATTCTACTGAACTTGGTGATAATAAAGTACTATTTCCATTATATAATTTAGAATTATTAGATGAATTTTTTGCTAAAATATATTTCTTTTTATGTTTAAATTGATTATAATGATTATAAGAATTAATTAAAAATGGATTGATATCTAAACTTAATTTAGTTTCGTTTGAAAAAATTTTTATTAATTTATTAAAAGAAAAAAAACCTGTTCTTGTTTCCAGTGTTGAATTTATTTGTTTTGTTTTTAAATTTATTATTATATTTGTAAATTTAGTTTTTAAATAAATTGGCGTTGTTTTTGAATTAATCATTGTTTTATTTTTTATATAATTAGTCACTTCTTTATCAATTATTTTTAATAATTTTGTTCTAACATTATTTATTTTTTTATAAAAAATAGATTTTCTATCAAAAGTAAATGAAGTTTTTCTATTTATATATATATTTAAATTATGTTTTTCAGTATTTTCTTCCATGATATTAATTAATAAAATTTTACAGAATTAAATAATAATATTTAATTAAAGTTTTTTTTATAGAATTATTTCAATTTAATAATTAATAATGGATGAACAAAAAATTAAAATAATTAAAATAGATAATGATTATTATTTAGGTGAAGGATATATAGAAAAAAATTCAAATAATTTTATAAAAAATGGTATAGGCTTATATTCAAAAAATTATAATAAAACAGAAAATTCTTCATTTTATTTTGGAGAATGGATAAATAATAAAAGATCTGGAAAATGTTATATAAAAAATGAAAATAAAGATGTTTTAATTGGAGATTTTGATATGAATGGAAATGGAAAAGGAATTTATTTTTGGTTTAATCAAAAATATTTTTTTGGAGAATTTGTAAAAGAAAAATTATCAAAAGGATTTTTATTTAGTCAAAATATTGAATCTAATGATTATAAATTAAATGGTACTTTATATTATGGTTATTTTAATGATGAAGGAAAAAAAAATGATAAAAATGCAATTTTTTTTGATGTTGAAAAAAATTTAATGTTTTATGGTGAGATTGAAAATGATGAAATGATATATGGATTTGAAATTGGTTTTGATAAAAAAGAAAATATAATTTGTGCTGGAATTGATTTTTCTGAAAAATCAAAAATTGAGAAAATATATTTTGAAAATACATTAGATGAAAATGTTAAAATTGGAATTAAAGATATTTTTTCACATTTTTATAATAAATATATTAAAGAAAATAGTATAATTAAAATAATTGAAGAATTTCATAATTTTTTGAATCAATTTAATTATGATTTTAATGATAATGATGATATTAATATTAAATTTGAAGAACAATTACAATTAATTAAAAATTCTATTTCATTAATTCCTGAATTTTTTAATATTGAATTACCAAATTATAATCTTCCTATATTTAATAGTGATTAAAGTCTAAATAATTATATTATATAAATTAATTATTTTAATATTGGATTATATCAATTTAATTACAATATAAAATGAACATTAATCAAAAAGAAAAGAATATATTTCAAAATATAATTTCACATCAAAAAAAATAAATTAATTTAATAAATCTTAATAATGAAATAAAAAAATATATTAAATGCATTATATAGTATTAAAAATAATGAACAATATGTTTAAATTTGTCGAATAAATTATTATTTATAAAAATTTATTTCTACATTTATATGTTCATTCTTGATATTCTTATATTTTGTATATATATAAATATAATTATATATTTAATTATCCATTAAAGAATAATTTTAATTCATTATATAAACTGATTACATTTGGGATGAAAAAATATTATATATAATTTATTTTTTTTGATATTTTAAAATTTTTAATTTTATAAACTCAAATAAAATATAAATATATTTTATGATATCATTACCTGGAAATTTAACAATTAAAACCGAAATTTATGGAGAAAACAAATATCATTTAATCAATTATCATTCTTTAAATTTATATGAAAAATCAATAAAAATAGAAAATGTAGGACGTTTATATTATAATAATTATTCTATATTTTTTGAAAAAAATTTATTTGAAAATGTTAATAAATCTCTTCATCTTTTTTCAATAGATTTTAAAAATAATACATATATAATAAAAACTAAAGGATTAAGTTCAGATTTTTTAACATATTCAAATATACCATTTATAGTTTTAAATAAAAAAAAGAATGATTTATATAAATTATGTGAAAATGATATTTTTAAAATAGGTAAATTACTAATAAAAGTAAGAAAGATTAGATTAATTAATTCAGATATGATATATAAAAGAAAGTTTAAATTATATAAAAATAAAAGTGTTAAATTTAAAAATCATATAAAATTATTAAATATACTTAATAATTCTACAAATAAAATCAATTTATCTCAACTAAATTTAAATTCATCAAATCAGGAAAAAAAATTATCAATGAAGAATAATTTATCGAAAAAACAATATAAATTAAAGTTAAAAAATAATATATTAAGTGTAAATAAAAAAGATTTTATTTGTAGAATATGTTATTCTTCAACATCATCTATAAATAACCCTTTAATAAATATATGTAAATGTGATGGTTCAATGAAATATATTCATTATAAATGTTTAAAAGAATGGATAGATTCACAAATATTAAAAGAAGATTATAAAAATAAAAAAGTGATCACATATAATGAAAATATTTTTAAATGTGAATTATGTAAAGAAAAATATCCTGAATATATTGAATATAATAATAAATTATACAATATAATATTTTATAAACCTTCTTTTAAAGAATATTGTATATTAGAAACTAATATAATTGAAGATGATAATATGATTAAATATTATCATATTATTTCTTTAGAAGAAAAAAATAATATTTGTATTGGAAGAAACCAGAAATGTGATTTATATATTAATGAAATTTCACTAAGTAATGAACATTGTTATATAAGAAAAGAAAATAATAATTTATTTTTAGAAGATAATAATTCAAAATTTGGAACATTAGTTCTTATTCAAAATAATATTATGAAGCTTATACCATCTAAATTATTAAGAATTCAAATTAATAATATATATATTACATTTAATTATAAAATTAAAAGTTCATTATTTTCTTGTTTTTGTGCTAAAGAAATAGATAATTATATTAGTTATAATAAACAAAATCATAAAGCAATTAGAAACTATGATATTATTAAAAAAAAATTTGATATATATATTAATGAAAATATAGATGAAAATGAAGATAATGAAAGAAATAATATTATTAATAATAAAATGATTATAAATTCTAATAAAATAAATAATATTAGAATTATATATAATTATCAAAATATAAATACATTATTATCAAATCAAAAAGAAGTTTTATCAAATTCACAAAGGATTAACAATTCACAAGTTTCTATGGGAACATTTGAAGGTATATAGTTTTATTTTTTTATTAGAAATATATTAATCATTATTTAAATTTAGTTATTAGTTTTTAATTAATATAAGATTTCAAAAACTTTTTTAAAATTACAAATATCAATTTTAAATTATTTTTTTTAGATTAAATTTTAAAAATATTTTTTTAATTAAAAAATATGAGTAATTCAAGTATTCAAAATAGTAATAATGATGAACAAGAACATATTGATCAATTTGGACATGCATTAGATATATTAAAACAGGAATATGAATATCAAAAAAATAATTATACTAAAGAATTTATTCAAATGAGGGAAATAATAAATATAAAAAATTCAAAAATTGAAGACTATAAAAGTAAATATGATATTATTATTAATGAAAATAAAAAATTAAAATCAATTATAATTTCATTAAAAAATAGAATTAAATATCTAGAACAACAATTAGAAAATTTAAAAAATAATCAAAATAACCTAATTTTAAGGCAAACAGAAATAAGAAATCATTTTGATATTGATGTAAGTAAAGCAATTAATAATATTGAATATCTTGTTAAAAAGGAAATGCCAAAATCAACAATTTCAACACTTAATTTAGAACCAATTAGGAAATTTGATTTTGATAAGATTAAAGAAAGAATAGAAAAAGATAATAAAAATAATATTTTTTTAAGAGAAGACAGTTTTGATAATTTACAAAATCAAAAAGAGAGAAATGAATTTTTTAATAAATGTAAAAAAAAAATGAATACTTTAGATTATGCAAATTTAATATCAGTTATTAAATTATCAAATTCTAATTCAATATCTAAAAATGAAACATATATTAGAATAACAAATATTTTGGATAATAAATATCCACAAATATCAAATTTATTTAAAAAATTATTTTCCCCAATAAAATAATAAAAAAAAATAAATTATAATTCCAATAATTTATAATAAAAAAAACAATAAAAAAATAAAATAATAAAAAAAATAAACTAAAAAACGTTATAATAAAATAAATAAAACAAAAAAAAAAAAAAAAAATGAGTATGATACCAACATACATAGATAAAGATTTTGAAAAACAAGATCAATTAAGAAAAGAAATGCAATCAAATTACAGATTTGAAAAAGCATTAAGAGAAGAAGAAGAAGAAGAAAATAGAAGAAGAAAAGAAATAATAGCAAGAGAATATGACGAATATTTAAAAGGACAAGAACAAAAACATTATAAAATGTTAAAAAATGTACAAGATAAATTAGAACCAACTTTAGTATCTTTGCCTTTAAATTCTGAAGAAAGATTAAGAAAATGGAAAGATGAAATTGAAAGAAAAAGTGAAATGGGAGAATTGAATGGGAAATTATATAATGATTTTAAAGCAAAAAGTAGAGCGACTTCACATTATAATTATTTAACTAAGAGATATTCTTTAAATAATAAAGTTGTTCCTGATTTTCCTAATTCAAATACTGAAGGAAATGAAAATAATGAAAATTATGAGATTAGAAATAATTATAATAATTTGAGTATATTAAATAATGTAAATAATAATCAAAATATTCCTACTACTCCAAGATATTCTAGTGATGATTTACAATATCAACAACAAGCAAATTTTAATTATTTAACTAAACAACCTGAAAATATTGTTAATGAACAACAAAATATTAATGTTAATATTAATAATGATAATTATATTCAACAAATTCCAAATGATATTGTTATTACTAAAGATAATAATACTTTTGATAATTATCAATTTAAATCAACTGAAGATTTAAATACTGCTCCAAATTTAAATGATAATTATATAATAAATAAAAATAGTTCCTTATATAGAACTCATCGTAATATTAATTCATCAAATAACATAAATTCAAATTATAATTTATATAGAAATAACAATGTAAATTTAAATAATTCATACATAATAAGTAAACCAATGCAAAGATCATTTAGTAATAATAGTTTCTATCAAGGAGTACAAAATAAAAATCCTCAAATTTTATATACTTCACAAAGAGGAAAAAGAGAAGGTACAGATATAACAAATGATTATTATTTTGATCATTATTATAATAATACATATAGTTCATATAAAGAAATTAATAAACAATATGAAGATTATAATAAAAGTTTAGTTGCTCAAAATGAGAGATTTAAAGAAGAAATGATATTAAGAAGAAAGGAACAAGAAGAAATAAGAAGACTTGAAAGAGAAAGATTAGCAAGAATGCAACAATTACAAAAAATGTATGATGATGATTTAAAAAGACAATATAGACAATATTTAGATCAACAAGTTGTTCAACAATTACCAAGAAAATTAATGGATGAAGGTTATACTAAAGAAGCTTTAACTGAAAATACTAATTTATTTCAAAATGAATATTTATATGTTAATGCTCCTGAATATAATTTAATTAATAAATCTAAATTTGTTGAAGTTAATCCTTATAATCCAAAAAAATATGATTTAGGAGAAACTATTTTACAGAATAATACTATTTTAAATCCTGCTTTTAATTATAGATTTAATAAATATATTGTTCCACTTGATAAAGAAATGAGAGAAGGAGAAAAATTATTTAGAAATACTGGTATGAATTTAGTTAATAATAATTAAAAAAATAAAAGAATTTGTTTTAAAAGGTTTTATTTTTAAGTTTTATTTGTTTAATGCTTTTATTTATTATTTTATTTTCTTATATTTTTTAATTATTTTGTGTATTTTTTTTTTAAGAGAAAATATTCAATTAATTTTTTTTAAATATTTTTTTTTAAAAATAAAAAGTAAATTAAAATTTGAATTTTAAAAAAATTAAATGACAGATACTGGAAATTTAGAAAGAAAATTTGTAAATTTAGAAGATGTAAGTACATATTTATATTGTACAATATGTGGAGAAATATTTAAAGATCCAGTTAGACTTCATTGTGGTCATACATATTGTAAAGAATGTATTACTGATTGGAGTAAAAAAAATTCAATATGTCCAATATGTAGAATGACTTTTAATATTGATTATATTCAAAGAGATTTAATTGGATATAATATGGTAAATGAATTATTAGTTTATTGTGTTAATAAAGGATGCTGTTGGAAAGATAAATTATTTAATTTAAATGAACATGTTAAACATTGTAATTTTGACCCAAAAAAGATGCCAGATTCACTTAAAAAAATGTTATTTTCTCAAGAAAAAAAAACTAATAAGAAAAAAGATAATTTAAAAACTCCTTTAGGTGATATTGAAAATAATGAAGATACTGTAAGTGAATTTTCAAGATTTAATACTAAAGTTAGTTTAAAGGCAAGATTATATTATAGAAATAAAGCTTTAATGGATAAATTATATTCAAAAGGAAAAATATTTTCAAATAAAAAAAATAATAAGGAAATAGAAAAAGATTCAGAAATTTTTTTAGATATTCTAACAAAAAATAATATAATATAAAAAATTATATTTTATTAATTAATATAATAAAATTAAAAACTAATTAACGTTAATATTTCTTTCACAGGTTAATAATAAAAAAAAATAAATATTTTTTAATTTTTTTAAATAATAAAATAATTACATTTACAATTAAATTATGCCATCATTTAAACTTAAATTCAAAATAGAATTATTAGAAAAAATTCAAAAAAATACAAATAATATATCTTACAATAATCACAAATCTTATTTTGAAGAATTTCAAATGATAAAAATATCAGAGCATTCAGTAACAAATAAACACAATAATAACAATACTTTTTCATTATCAAGTAATAACAATCATATTTTAGGAAGTAATTCAACAAAAAGTAAATGTCCTCCTCATTCAAAATATTCAATGAGGAATTCAAAAATATATACTGGTGATATAGAAAGTTTACCAGGTTATGAGAATTTAATAAATTCACTTTCAAATGAAGAAAAAGAAAATTTAATAAATTATTTAAAATCAATTGACACACCTTCTTTATTTCAAACTTTTAATTTAATAAATACAAAAAAATATTATCCTAAATTAAAATGTAAAAATGCTTTAGAAATAATTCGTTCAATTTATAATAAATTAGTAGGAAAATTTAAAGATGAAAAAGATAATAATTTAGAAATTTATGATGGTGATGAATTATATATTTGTTTTAAAGATATTATGAATGTAAATGATATAGATACAAGTGATATATTTTCTTTATTTAAATATAATGATTTTTATACTTTTAATATAACACATTTCATTTTATTAGTTTATTTATTTGCTGCTTATGAATGTGATTCAATGCAAGATTTTTTAATTAATTTTGGAGATGATTTATATAAAGAAATTTCTGGTAATGAAACTTATATTACTGTAAGTAGATTAAAAAAAATTGGAAGTTTATTAGGAATTAAAGAAAAAAAAATGAATTTATGTCTTGATAATTGTAATTTTGGAATGTATACTAAAATTGATTTTATTAAATTTAAAGAATTTTATAGTAAATTAACTAAAAAAGAAAATAATAAAAATAGTATTGATAATATTTCTATTAATAGTGGATTTTCTACTTCAAATAATCAAAAAAAATCCTCTTCTCTTTATGGAAGTGGTTATAAAGAAAGAGAAAAAAATATATCAAATCAATATGGTTATAATAAAGTTTATTTTAAAAAAAAATAATTTTTTCATTATTTTATTTTATAAATAAATAGCAATTTTTAATATATAAATTAATAATTTTATATTTTTTATAAAATAAAAATTTATATGGAAAAAAGTGAATGTAAAAGAAAATCTTTTGAAAGTAATGATTCAATTGAAACTTCATTTTCAAAAAATTCATATAATTATAAATCTAATTCTAGAAAAAATAAAAGTGTATCATTTGATAACATTGATATTATTTCTGTAGATAATTATAAAAATGTAAATAGAAGTTTAACTTTACCAGCTTTTGTAATTTCTGAAAATTATAAACAGGTAAAATTAGAAAAAAAACAAGCTCTTGATAAAAAAATTCGAGAAATTAAAATTGACGAAGAAATTTATCCATCTGGTTATGAAAGCTGTTTTAATTGTTTGATTTATTAATTTTCATAAAAATACTAAAATATTTTTTAGGTCAAATTGTAAATTTCAAAATTATGATTTTTTATTTAAGATTTTATCTATTATTTATATGATTATAACTTGTGTGACTATTTGAATTTTTATTAAATATATCATTTCTTTTTTTGTACTAGGTAATTGGATTTAAAAACAGATATTATTTTTATTTTGTATATAAAAAAAATATTATGTAATTATTATGAATAAGATTTTTTTAAAACGCCTTTTTTTTTTAATTAATTAAAAACTAAAATATAAATCAAATTTAGTAAAGATTTAAATAATCTTTTTCATATTTTTTTTTAGTTAATTTTTTTTAATGTAATATAATTTAAACATATTTTTGAAGAATTTTATTTTAACAATAATATTTTTTATTTTTAAACTCTTATTTATAATATTTTTATTTATTTTTTTTAAATTACTTCTCCATTTTTATAATATTTATATGTTTTAGCTTTTTTAGCAAATATATATTAATGTAACTATATTTAAATTTTTATCAAAAAACTAAAACAATATAATATAAGCTTTTAAAAAATTATTTTTATTTTATTAGTAATTGTTATATAATTATTCAAATATTTTGTTTTAATTAAAGAACCATATGATATACTTAATTTAAATAATTAAATAAAATTTTTAACAAATGAATGAATCAAAAGACCCATTTCCATTAAAAAATATTACACGTACAAATTACTTTTTTGGAAAAAATAAAAGTATTGAAATGCATAATTTTTTTGTTAGTCCTATACAAAAGAGATATAATAATACAAAAAATGGAATTCATCCAAAATTTCATATTATATCAAAAAAAAAGTCTTCGCATAATAATTTGAATAAAGAAATGATTCAATCTCAAAATTATGAACATTTAAATACAATGGCTGATAATTATCAAAATTCAAAAGAAGAAAAAAATGATTTTCTGAATCGAAATTATTCGTTTAATAATAAAAAAGAGAATTCATATAATAAATTTATTTTAAAAAGTCCTAAAAAAACTTTAAAAAAGAAATCATTGCCAATTTTATTAACTGAGAAAAAACAAGAAATTATTTTAAAACGAAGAAACAAGAGTTCAATCAATTTAAATAATAGTAATAATTTTAATATCAATAACATTAATAATAATAATAGTAATGAATATAATATTAATAATAATGATAATAATAATATTGAAAATATAAATCAAGATAATAATTTTGAAAATGTAAATAATAAAAAAAATGATTTAAATTCAAGTTTTATTATTAATTTATATTCAAAAGAAGGATTAATTCATATGAATAAAATTGAAAATGAATTATCAGAAAAAAAAGAGTTGAATCCCATTGAAAATAAAGAATATAATTTGAGATTTACTTTTGCAGAAGATAATGATAAAAAAAAAATATCTCCAACAAAAGGAAATTTTATACCAAGAAATAAATCATCATATAATATAATCCCAAAAATAAAATTAAAACCTTTGATTCATAAAAAAAATTCAATAAATGGTTTACAAAAACCAAATCATATTATGACTTTAAATGTAAAAAAATTAAATTTTAATAATAAAATAACATATTATGATTATAATTATAATGAAAATAAAGAAATAGACAGTTCAAGTAATTTCAATAATTCAAACACAAATCCAAATATTAGTAAAGATAATAATGATAATTCAATTAATAAAAGTTTAAATCAAAATAATATTCAAAAATTAAATTCAGATGATTCAATAAATATTCATAATTATGATTTATTAAATAAAATAAATGAAAAAAATTTTTTAGTAAATCATAATGAAAATCATCATCATAAAAAACAAAATAATATAAATACATATAATTATGATATAAATACAAATTTTGAAAAAGAAAAAGAGTCAAAAAAAATTTCCAAATTTCCATCATTTCATTCACCAAAAATTCATTCTCCAAAAAGAAAATCTCCAAAAATAAGATCATTAATTAAATCTCCAAAGCCAAAAAGAAAAATATCAAATATCCTAGATACTAATTTTGATATAGAAAACAATATAAAAATTCAAAATGAAAATTTAATAAATTCCTTTTCTAAAAATTTTTTTGAAAAGGCCTCAAAAATTTCTTTTTCAAAAAACTACATAAAATCTCATATATCAATAACACAAGCAGGAAAAGAAGAAGATGGAATAACAAAAACAAACCAAGATTCATATTTAGAATTAACAAATATAAACAACAATCCCAATTTTAACATATTTGGAATATTTGATGGTCATGGTTCAAAAGGTCATTTAGTAAGTCAATTTATAGTAAATTACTTTAAATCATATTTCACATCAGAAAATTCTCCATTTAAAAACATATCAATAGAAGAAATTTACAATTTAATAACAAAAGACAATTACTCTTTAATAAAAAAAATAATATCATCCTCAGAAGAAAAATTACTAGAACAAAATGATATTGATTGTAATTTCAGTGGTACAACATGTAATTTAATAATACATATAAATAATAAAATAATATGTTCAAATATAGGAGATTCAAGATCAATTATGGTAAAAGATCATAATACTATAATTCAATTATCATTTGATCAAAAACCAGATGATGAAAATGAGAGAAAGAGAATAGAAAAAAATAATGGAGAAATACATAAATTAATTGATGATATTGAAGGAGAAATTGGACCAATGAGAGTTTGGGTTAAAGGAGAAAAATATCCTGGAATTGCTATGAGTAGATCTATTGGTGATAAAGTTGCTAGTAAATTAGGTGTTATTAGTATTCCTGATATTAAAGAATTTTATATTGATAATAGATGCAAATTTATTGTTTGTGGTAGTGATGGTATTTGGGAATTTTTAAGTCATGAAAGAATTGCTCATTATGTTAGTAAATTTTATAAAAAAAATAATGTTGAGGATGCTGCTTGGAAACTTGTTAAGAAAGCTAAGAAATTTTGGGAAAAAAGTGATACTGTTGTTGATGATATTACTGTTATTGTTGTTTTTTTAAATGATGAATAATCAAGTTATTTTTTTAGTTTTTTTTTGTATGAGGTTAGTTTTTTTTATTTTATTTTATAATTTTTTTTTTTTGAGGTTTTTATTATGGTTTATTTTAGGTAATTTTTTGGATGGGGTTTTTATTTATTCTTTTTCTTTTCTGTTTGGAATTTAATATAAATAGGAAATGAATTAAAATCATTTTTTTATAACAATAATATATAAGTATTAATAATATTTTACATCATATATTATTTATTAATTTATTGTTATTTGGAAATAAATTATTTTATTATATAAAAAAATTTAAAATAATTAAAAATATTCAATACTATTACTAATTATTAATTATATAAATTAAATAAAAAAAACTTTTTTAATATTTATTTTTTTATATAAATATAATAAAAGAAAATGTTTGGTTTTAATTTTATGGATAAACTTTATCCAGTAAATGATTTTTTAGGAAATTTAGTTCCTTTATTAAATTTAGATCCAAATACATTTAAATTACAAGAATTAATTGATACAATGAAAAAAACAGAACAATGTGAAATTAATAATACTTCAATGCAATTAAATTTAATAAATGAAAAATTACAAAATAAAAGCAATTTCCTAATTAAAGATGTAAAATTTGGTAAAATATATTTTAAATTCCCTAAAACTTATTTGGTTAATAATACAATTATAAGAATGAATGATATTTGTATTGATATAGAAAAAAATAATTTAGAATACAAGGAAGAAGAAAAAAAAGAAAATGAAAAAATTATAAAAAAAGAAGAAGACTCATCTTCAGATTTATTAAGTTCTTTTGGTACTTTAATTAATTTAGTAGCAGTACGTGTTGTTGTTGAATTAAATAATATTAAATTAAGAATTTTTGATGGAGAAGATTGTCTTTTTAATTTAATGATTACTAAATTAACTTATGAAAATACAAAAGATGCAAAACCAATTGAAATGAAAGATAAAGCTAAATATTTATTTTTACATAATAAAACTATTACTTTAGGAAAAATTTTTGCTAAATTTGGTTATGATAATGATGATGAAAATTTCTTTAATAATGAAATTGTGAATAAAGTTAAATTTTATACTGATAAAAATACTATCTTAATATCTAATGATGAAGTTTATTTTAATATTATTCATAATTTTGAAAAAGAAGAATTATACATTGAAAATGATATTAAAATTAATATTTTTCTTGAATTAATTCTTTATAAAGAACAATTATTTCAATTAACTAATATTTTACAAATTTTCTCTTCAAAAAATGAAATTTTAATTCATGAGAAAAAAGAAGAAAATAAAAAAATTGAAGAAAAAAAAGAAGAAATAAAAGAAGAAAAAAAAGAAAAAGATGAAATTAAAACAGATTCAAAAAAAGATTATATTGATATACTTGGATATAAATTATTTAAAATTAATTTTAATTTTAATATTTCAAATATTTATTTAATTCTAGTTGATAATGATAAAATAGAAAAAAATGATAAACCAAAATTTTGGATGATATATCAAAAATATTTTAATAAATATTATGATATTTCTTCAGGAGATAAAGGAGGATTAAAAATTTTTCATAAACATTTTTGTTATTTTGAAAATTCATATTATTATTTATATTTAAATAATGTATGCATAGGTTGTAATATTTGTCAAAAAGATGAACAAAAAATTAAAATAATAGGAAAATCAAATGATACATCATTGAGATTAATAATTCCAAATAAAATAGAAAATAAAAGAAATACAATTATTATTAATAATGTTTTTTCAAAAGAAAATGATACTCAAAATGAAGAAAAAACATTTAATGAATTATTTATTGATAATTATACAAAAGTTGTTAAATTTGGTTATTTTATGCATGAATTAATAGTAATAAGAAATTTAACAATAATCAATTTGAAATTAATGTTTGATACATTAAATATAGAATTAAATGCTTTAATAATATATAAAATAAAAAAAATATTTAAATCACTTCTTGATTCCTTAATTCAAAAAAATGAAAATATTGAAATTCCAAATCAAGAAATTCCATTAATTAATAATGAAAATATTATTGAAGATAATAAATCATCAAATTCAATTGAAATTTCTGGTGATGTAAATATAAGATGTTTTACAAATAAAAGATGTTTAAAATATATAAATTATATTAGGAATAATGTAAATAAGGAAATTGATAATGATTATTATCCTGAAAATTTAACTTTAAATATTATTGGATTGAATACTATTTATAATTTATCTTCTAATAGATTAATTGTAAATTATCAAAATTCTATGTTTTTTTATTTTATGGGATTAATTGCTTATCCTTTTTTAGTTCATTATCAAGATAATAGTATTAATTTTGGAAAAAATTCTCTTCAAGCAAATTTACAAAAAAAATTAATTGATACTAATTTAAATTCTTTTAACCCTAATATTTATTTATCTCAAATTTTCTTTTATTTTAATCCATTTCTTTTAGAAAATCTTAAAAAATATGTTTATTTATTTATTAATTCATTTAAATGTTTTAGTTTAGAAAAACAAGTATTAAAAGATGTTGAAATAATAAATAATAATATGAACTCAATTCAAAAAAAAAATAAAAATATTCTTCAAAAAATATCTTTAACAATAGATGAAATTAATATTATTATATTTGGTAATCTTTCCCTCAAAAATACAAGAATAGACTTTAAAAAATTTGGTACTAGAAATGAACTTTTATTTAAACTAATATTAAATCCATTACTCAAATTAAAAATTTCAAAAATATCTTTTAATAATTCAATATTAGAAATTGATAATATATTATTAGCAATACATAAAAATGATAATACATTTCAAAATGAATTATTAACTTATCAAACATTTGTAAATGATCAATCAAATAAAAACTTTGATATAATATTATATAAAGCAAATTCAAATAAAAAATTATGTTCAACTTTAATTGAAATAAATATGAAAAAAATAGAATCAAAATTCTCAGAAATTGTAATTTGTCCAATTTCAAAGAATTTAGATGAAATATTAATTATATGTGAACATGCAAAAAAAGAATATATAAAAATGTGTGCTTTTATTTTTTCACATTATCCTCAAACAAATGAAACTTTAGATTTAGCAAATTATGAAAAAGAATTTCCATCTTCAGAATTAATTGAAAGTGATAATAATTTAAATAAAATTCATAATAAAAATATTAATAATAATGAAATTATAATTAATGTAACTTTTGATAAAATTTTTATAGATCTTTTTTCAACTTATACTTCAAATAATACAAGTATATCAAATAATATTTTAAATCCTTTAAAAAATAAAATGAGATTAATAACAGAAATATCAAATATATCTTTTAACTTTGAAAAAGATAAAAATTTAAAATTTGCTTTAGGTGGTATCACATCAATTTTTTTAAAAGATTTAGGAATACATCCTAATTGTATATCACATGTAATAAACAATTTTTCAATTATATCAGATAAAAGACATTCATTTTTTACTAAAATAGGTTTTGCTGAAATAATATCTTCAAAAAAACCAATAAATATAGAAATATATTTTGATAATTCAAAAATGAATTTATTTATAATAACAGAATTAACATTTCATTTTTGTTCAGATTCTCTAAAATATACAATAAGTTTTATAAATAAATTAAAAACTGATTATTCATCAATTAAAAATTTATTTAGTATCTTTGATGATGATACAGAAACAATAATAACTGATGCTGGAATGTTACAAGAAAAATTATTAAAAGAACAATTAAAATATAGAGAAATGGAAGGAGGAATTGAATATAGATCAGTGGGTAAAGCATATAGTGATAATGGTAATTTATATAGTAGACTTGCTAAAATGGTTGTTAATGCTCCTTCAATTAATACTATTAATTCAAAAGATAAAGAAAAAAAAAATAAAATTATTAAAGAAGAAAATAGAAATATTGATGATGTTAAAAAACAAATTATTCTTACTTATAATTTTAGTTTTAATATTGATTCTATTAAAATTTATTTATATAATGGAGAAGATTTTAATTTTCAAGGTAAATATATTTTACAAAGTGATGAAGAAGAAAATAAAAATAATAATGAAAATAATAATTTAGAAGATGTTGTTTCTATACCAATTACAACTCAAGAAAACATTAATCCAAGAGATAATGATAATAATATTGTTTTTAATTTATTAAATGTTAATTTTGTTATAAGTCATTTGAAAAATTCTGATAAATTATTTAAAATTATTTTATCATTAACTTCATTTATAATTGAAGATAATTTACAAAAATCAAAATATAAAAAAGTATTATCACAATATAATTTTGATCAACCAGGAAATTTATTATTATCAACAACAATAAATATAATTCAAGCACCAAATGGAAATGGTGAAAGTGATATTGAAGCAACATTTGATATTTCACCAATTTCAATTTATTTAGATCAAGTAACATTAGAATTTTTATTTAATTTCTTTTATTCTTTAGATAATTTAATTTCATTATATAAAAATAATAATAATATTATTATTAATAATAATGAGAATAATATTACTAATATTAATATTAATGAAAATCATGAATTAACTGATAATGAAATTAGTGCAATGAATTATTCTATTTATGATAATAATATTTTTAATTTACAAATGAGTTTTAATCCAAATAGTTTTTATTTAAAACAATTTGTGATAAATCCATTTTTTATTTCATTTAATTATAATGCAAGAGAATTTACAGGAAATCAAATACCACAAGATATAAAAAAAATATTAGATTATTTGAATTTAGTTTCTTTAACAGATTTAAAAATTAATTTTAAATATTATGATAATAATTCAGAAAGAATTAAAATAAAATCAATTCCAGAAAAATTATATAAATATTATAAAGATGATATTATTCAAAATCAAATATATGGAAATTATATTGAATCACTTCCTTTCATAAATGGTTTATGTAAATTAATTGAAGGATTTCTTGATATGACATCAATGCCAGTTAATAATTATAAAAATGGATTATCTGTTCAAGAAGGTGTTGTTAATGGTGTAAGAAGTTTTGTTGTTAATTCTAGTAATACTATATTAAATTTTGGTGAAACTTGTTCTGGATTTTTTAGAAAAGTTTTTTGTGGGAGTAACGAAGGTACTAGTATTTATAGAGAATTAAAATATAAAATTGATGAAAGATGTAAAAAAGTTGATGAATATTATTTAAAGTAAAATAATATTTTTTATTCAATTATTCCTCAAAAGATTTTTTTATAATATATTTTTTTATTAATATTTTAATTTAATTTTTAAAATAAAATTATGGATGATAAAATATTTAATGAAAAATTGCCTTATATAGTTTCTAATACAAATAGAAAAAATTTATTTTTGTCAAAAATAAAAAAAAAAAATATTAATAATAATTCTTTAAAATCAAATTTAATTTATGAAGATAATCAAATGATAATACCAAAATTAAAAGAACATTATCCAATATTACAAAGATCACAAAGTAATTTTTCAAAAAGTTTAATTAATGATATAAATTATATTACAAATCAAATAAATAAAAAGAAATTACATAATTCAAGTTCATTAGATTTTGAAAAGGAAATAAATAAAAATAAATTTAATACTCCAAATAAAAAAAATCAATATGAAGAAATTAATAAAGATATTGATAATAAATTAAAAATATCTTTTGTTAATTCATTTTTTGAAGATAAGAATTTATCAAAAAAATTTTTAACACCTAAAATAAAAAATAAAAACACAAATGAAAATTTGAATAGTAATAATAAATTTGAAAGTATAACTCCAAAAAAAACTTTAAATAAAAATTTTGAATATGATAATAATACAATATTTACTAAAATGATTATTGAAGATTATTTAATGAAAAAACAAAATTTTCAAAATGAAAATGAAAATAGAATAATTTTTATTATTTTAGATGGTACTATAATATTATCTACTTTAGATATAAAAGGTATTTTTGTTGAAATTCCAAAAAAAGAAAATTTATTAAAAATACCAAAGAAAATTAGAAATAAATTAATGGAAGCTTTTATTAAAAAATGTGGTGATTTTTTTTCAAAAAAAATAACATATATTTTTTCATCTGAACATAAATTAATTTTAGATTTAGTTGAAATAAATGAAGAAGAAAAATTTATTATTGTCTCTAAAACTTTCTATTGTTCAGGAATTATTTTAATTCCAACTGAGAAATTTAAATATTTATATATGAATGAATTTCCTGAATATTATAAGGAATATTTAAAAAAGAAACAATATAAAGAAACTATTATTGAATTTAAAAAAAATGAAAATATTATTGAACATATTATTAAAGTAAATAGAAAATATTATGGTATTAAAGAAAAATATAAAATAAATAAATTAAATAATTCATTTGCAAATGGTGAAAATGAAATTGAACAAATTGAATATGAAATGTATTCTGAAGATGAAGAAAAAAAGAAAAAGATATTCAAAAAAATAAAAAAAAAATGTGTATTAAGAAATGATTTCTTTTTATATTTAAATAATGAAATAACTGACAAAAAAATATCAAAATTAAAAAAACAATTAATATATACTAAACCAGTTGATATTGAAAAAGAATATAAGGAATTTAAATGTGATAATAATAAAATATTTGAAAGATTTAAAAAAGAAAATAATTTGAATCAAACAATAAATTTTTTTAATTCAAGTAAAAAAGTAACAATTAAAGAAATAATTAATAATATAAAAATTCATAATTTACAATTTCCAAATGATAAATGGGAAAATGTTTTTTATCATAAAAGAAAATATAAATCAGTAGAAAAAAATGGTTCATTTTATTATAACATAGATAAAAATGTGAATAAATATTATTCTCATTTAATAGGATATAATATTCCAAAAATGTTAAAAGAATTTAGAAAATATACAAGAAAAGATTTATATAGAACTTTTGCCTTATATAAAAATTTAATAACTTTATGTTATGGATTAAATAAAAGTAAAACAATATTAGAAAATGGAATTGACTTTTCAACATTTTGGAGATGTGTAAATGAAATTTCAACAGAAAAAGCAAGATTTATACAAAAATTATTTAAACAAATAAATTCTAAAAAATCTTCATTATTATCAATGAAAGATTTCTTTAAAGGTATGTATTATATTCAAAATACTGATATAAAAGAAAAAATAGATTTATTTTTAAGAGCAATTGATGAAAGTGGAAAAGGTTATTTAAATTATGATGAAGTTGTTTCAATATGTAATGATGCAATTAAAAGAAATTTATCAGATAATATTAATATAAAAAGTGAAGTTGCTTTGGAAGAATTATCTATTTTTTTCGCTGAATTAATATTTAAATTATTAAATCGAGAGAAAAATCAAATAATAAGTATGGATGATATTAAAAAAAGAATTATTGAAGGTTCAATTGAATCACAATATTTAGAAATGTTTTGTGGAACTTAAAAATTTATAAATAATTTTTTTTATAAATTTATTTATTTTTATTTTTTATGTTCTTGGTAATAAAAATTGAATTTCATTATTAGTTAATTCAAAATTATCATCATAAATTGATTTTGAATTTATTATTAATCTTTTTATACAAAATGGACTATTACTACAAGAATTAGGAACATTTACTTGAGTTAACATTAATCCAATATAAATGAATTTTTCAAAATAATTTTCTGAGAAGAAATTAGAAGGAATATCACCATTTAATAAAGTATTATTTCTTAAATCTAAAACTTCTAAAACATTCATTAAATTATTTAAATTTGGTATATTTCCAGTTAAATTATTAGATTGTAAAAATATCATTTTTGTAGTAGAAGCTAAAGAATTTAAATTAGATAAATCACCACTAATATTATTAAAACTTAAATTTAATTCAACTAAAGTAGTAAAATATTCTAAATTAACAAGAGAACCATATAATAAATTTCCAGATAAATCAATAATTTCAATTTCAATTTCATTACTTAAATTAAATAATTGACTAAAATTTTGTTTTAAATGACAATTTTTAATAACAATATCTTTCAAAGTTTGAATTTGGAAAATATTAGGTGAAACATAATAAATATAATTAGCATTAGAATATTCTTCTTCAAAAAAATGATTAACAATATGAATATATTCTAAATAATTTAATTGACTTATACTATCAGGAATAATACCATTTAAATTATTTTGAAAAAAATTAAATCCAATAATATGTCCTCTCTTATCACAATCAACACCATACCATTTATTAACACAAGGATCACCATCATTCCAATTTGCTTTATTTAACCATAAAACACCATTTAAACTTATATATAAATCTTTAAGAGCTGATAATTCATTTTGTGATGTTTCTCTTATTTTAATTGATATGAAACTATATCTATATCTTTCTCTTTCTTCATTTAAAATTAATGACCATTGACAATAATTATAATTATCTTTTGGGAGAGATGCATATATTGTTTTTGGAAATGTACATTGAGGTGTACATGAGGATATTGTTCCTGTTGATGATGGTGTTTGGGAATAACCACTTTCACATTCGAAACATAAGAATGTTGATTCATAGGAACATTTAAAACAACCTTTTAATATTGAGTCACATCCTATATTTTATTATATTGTTTTTATTTTTTTTTTTTTTGGTTTTTTTTGTTTTTTTTTATTTTTTTTGATATGTACTTTTACATGAATTTGATGATGAATCATAATATTCGTCAAAGTAACATATTTGTGAGGATATTATATCTATTATTATAAGGAATATTAAATTTTTCATTTTTTTATTTTTTTTAATTCTTTTTTTAATATATAAAAAAATATTACATCAACTAAAAAATATAATGGTCCATTATAAAAATTAATATATAATTCAATTTCAAATCAAATATAAATGTTTATAATTAAAATATTATAATCAATATAAGGTTTTAAATATTAAATAAAAATATAATTAATTATATTTGAAAAAGATTTAATTTTAATGACAAGTAAAAAAATTAAATGCCCAAAATGTGAAAAAAAAAATCCATTAATATTAAATTGTTTAATTAATAATAATGAAAATTTAAAATTTTTACTTAGTTGTAATTGCTCAAATCATCCAATTGAATGTGATTTAGAAAATTTATTAATAAATTCAAATTCAAATTTTGAAAATTTATATGAAAATAAGGTATCTAAATACAAATCAATATTGGAAAGAATTAATTCCATTCAAAATTATTTAAATTTAACTTCAGATAAAATTAATGAAGTAATTAAATCAATTAATCATTCATTAATTTCATTTTTAGAAATATTTGAAAAAAAAAAATATGAATTTTCTAAAATTTTAAATAAATATACACTATTTATAAATTCATTATTTAATTCAGAAAATAATTTATTAAATATTGAAAATATAAATATATCAGAAGAAATAATTAATTATTCATCAATAAATCAAATTACTATATTTCTTACAAAATTAATTGATGAAATAGAATCAAAATTTGAGACTATTAATTCTTTATCATTTGACCAATCATTCTTATTTGAATTTGACAACGAAAAATTATATAATAAGAAAGAATTTGTTTATCATAATTTAACAGTTTATGATATAATTGAATGTTTCTCAGTAAATAAAATTGCTTCATGTTCTTCTGATCATAAATTAAATTTATATAATAATGATGAAAATTTTACTTTATTTAAAACAATTATAACTGGACATAGAAATATAAAATTATATGAAATTAAAACACAAAAAAGAATTGCTTGTACAACAATAACAAGTAAAATACTTATTTATTCATTAATTACTTTTGACAATGTTTTAACTATATCATGTCATAATAATATAATATGGGATTTTATTCAATTGTCAAATGGTAAATTTGCATCTTGTGGTGCAGATAAAAATATAAATATTTATAATGAAAATTTAACAAGTGTTAAAGATTGTTTAAAAGGTCATGATTATTCAATAAGACATATATTAGAATTTAAACCCAATTTACTTATATCATGTTGTTGGGGAGGAAAAATAATTTTTTGGGATTTAATAGAAAATAAAAATATATATGAATATAATTGTGGAAATTGTGTTTATGATATGGTAAAAATATCAGAAAATAAATTAATAGTTTCTATTAAATTATCTAAAATTGGTATTTTTGATATTGAAAATAAAAAAATGATCAAAATAAATTATATACAAAATTGTATGAAAATATGGTCAATATGTTTAAATAATAATAAAAATGAAAATAATAATTTAATTTATTGTGCTTGTAAAAGTGGAAAAATGACTGTTTTATATTATGATACATTAGATATTGTAATTAATATAAAAATTCTAAATCAATGTGCAAAAAAAATATTCATGTTATCAAATGGGAAAATATTAATTTCATGTAGAAATGGTA
Organism: Isotricha prostoma; assembly: GCA_023807205.1. NCBI lineage: Eukaryota > Ciliophora > Litostomatea > Vestibuliferida > Isotrichidae > Isotricha > Isotricha prostoma. The sequence goes on along the minus strand of JAJMZS010002973.1, from coordinate 21,437 downwards.
AAATATATCTTTTAACAAGAAAAACTTAATTTAATATTAACAAAAATCAAAATCAAAAATTATAAAATAGAAAAAAAAAACAATTTATTAATTAAATGTTATTTAATATAATATATATTTATCATAATAAATAAAAAAAAATAAAAAAAATGTTCTCAAAAAACTCATCTCTCATAAATTCACTAACATTATTTAGTCTCTCAACATTATATCTCTCATTTAAAAAATCAAAATTTTCATTTAAATTATCATCACTTGCAAAAACAAGTCGTCCACTTAGAAAAGAAAATGTATCAATATTTTCAGGAAATGCAAATATTCCATTAGCAAAAGAAGTAGCATCATATTTAGGATTATCATTATCAAAACATATAAGTAATCATTTTGCAGATGGTGAATGTAACATTGAATTACTTGATCCAGTAAGTGGTAGAGATTGTTATATAATTCAACCAATGAGTACACCAGTAAATGAAAATTTAATGGAATTAATTATAACAATTGGTTCAATGAAAAGAGCAAATGCTAAAAAAATAACAGCAGTAATACCATATTATGGTTATGCACGTGCAGATAGAAAAGTACGTTCACGTATTCCTATATCAGCAGCAGATGTTGCTAAAATGTTAGAAGTTATGGGTGTTAATCGTGTTATGGCAGTTGATTTACATTGTGGTCAAATACAAGGTTTTTTCTCACCACAAACTAATGTTGTTATATTAGAAGCTCAAGGTATGATGGTTGATTATTTACTTAGTAAAAATATTGTTGAAGATTTACAAAAATTAGTTATTGTATCACCTGATGCTGGTGGTGTTTATCGTACTAAAACTTTCGCTGATTTACTTAGAAAAAAAAGTGGTGCTGATCCTATTATTGCTATGTTTATTAGAGAAACTGGAAGACCTAATGAAGTTGCTAAAATGGAATTAGTTGGTGATGTTGCTGGAAGTGATTGTGTTATTGTTGATGATATTATTGATACTGGAGCTACTATGTGTCTTACTGCTAGTATACTTAAACAACATGGAGCTAAAAATGTTTATGGTTTTGCTACTCATGGATTATTTAATAAGGATGCTTGTAAAAATATAGATAATAGTGCTTTGGATAGAGTTATTGTTACTAATACTGTTTTACCTAAAGGAGGAAAAGTTTCTAAGAAAGTTGATTATATTTCTATTGGGTCACTTATTGCTAAGGCTATTAAAAAGATTCAAAATAATGAACTTATTGATGTTTTTTAATATTTTTTTTAGTATTTTTTTTTTTTTTTGTTTTTTTGGAGATTTTTTTTAATTTTATTATGTTACTTGAACGAGTCATTTTTTTTTGACGTTTTTTAATAATTTATTAGATTTTAATTAGTGTTTTTTAAAATATTTAAATTTTTTATTGGTATTTATTAAATTAAATTTTATTAGATATTTTTGTCAATTTTAAAATGTATTTTTAAAATTATTCTTTTTTAATCTTTTTTTTATTTTTTTTTCAATATTTTTTTGTTATTTATATTTTTTGTTTTAATTCCTTTAATTTATTTTAATTTAATTTATTACAATTTTAAAATGGATCATAAAGAATTTCTTTCAAAAAAAATTGAATCAGATAAAAATATCAAAACCCAAAATGAGCCAATTAAGAAAACAAAATATGAAGAAATGAAAGAATATGCAGCATTAATTCAGAAAACTTTAGGTCATTCAAATAATTCAAATAATATAAATAAAATTCAAAAAGAAACAAAAAATCAACCTCAAATAATTCAAACAATAGCACAACAACCAATTTTATATAATCAACCTCAATTAAAAGAACAACCTCAACAAATTTATACTCAGAATTTAAATATGTTTTGTGGTCCTTTAAATATTGCAACAAGTAAGAATTTAATTAATAATAAAGATTATTTTAATCATAATTATTTTAATAATAATTTAGGTGGTGGTAATTATTCAAATTATAATAATTATTTTGGAATAGGTAAGTTAAATTATACAAATCCATTTAATTATCAAAATTTATTAAAAAATCAATATTCACACAGTAATCCTCCTATTCAAAAAAAACCTCAATATGTTATAAAAGATGAAGGAATGACTGTTGAAAATATTTTACAAAGAAAAGAAATCCAAGATAAATATTTAAATCCTGTAAAAGAAGAAAAGAAAAATATGAATCCTAGTAATAATATAACAAATGTAAATATAAATAATAACAATTATACTTATAATTATAATATAAATTCAACACCACAAAAAATTCAACATAAAATTAATAATCCTATTACTAATCCTATTAATAATTCTATTAATAATTCTATTAATAAATCAATTAATAAACCTATTACAAATCCTATTACTTCTTCCAATAATAAAAGTAAAACAAATGAAAAAAAAGAAGATTTTCCAATTAAACTTCAAGAATATATAAAAAGAGCATTTCAAAGATGTAAAAACAATGAAGAAACAAAAAGATGTCAAAAGAGTTTAGTAGCAATAATGAAGGATACAATAAGTAAAGATGATATGTTTACTAGAAATTGGGATATATATCCATTACCAAATATTAAAAGTGATGATCATATTCATATTCCAAATATAAATCAAAATAATATTCCAAATCAAAATCATAATAATCATCATAATAATATAATAAATAATAATAATTCTTTATTTGAATACAATACAGAAAAAAATCATAAAAAAAATACAAATTCAATATCATATTCATATGGAACAATAGATTCTTTTGCATCAAATTATCCATTTCCTATTACACAAAATGCAACAAATACAAATAATAAAAAAATAAAAAAACCATCAAATACAAATTACAATAATCAAAATCAATTAAATACATTTTCAAAATTAACATCAGATGAAGCAATAAAAAAAGCAATAGAATCATATAAACCAATAATAGGAACATGTACAGATTTAGAAAAAGATTATTTTCGTATGATAGATACACCAGATCCATCAGAAGTACGTCCAGAATATATTCTTAAAAAAAGTTTAAAAATGTTAGAAGAAAAATGGTCGAAAAAATTAAATGATTATAAATATTTTGATGAACAATTTCGTTCAATGAGACAAGATTTAACAGTTCAATTAATTCAAAATGAATTTACTGTTAAAGTATATGAAACAAATGCTAAAATTGCATTAGAATCACATGATATATCACAATTTAATCAATGTCAAAGTGCTTTAATTCCTTTATATGAGAAAGGTATTAAAGGACATAAAAATGAATTTTTTGCTTATAGAATTTTATATACTGCTTTATGTCAAGATAAAGAAAATATTTCTATATTAAAAATTATTAAACAGAAATTTAAAAATAAAAAAAATTTAAGTTATGAAATTAATCATGCTATTCAAGTTATGAAATCATTAAATGAACCTAATTATTTTAATTTTTTTAAATTGTATAAAAATGCTCCTAATATGGGAAAATTTTTAATTGAACCTTTTATTCCTAGATTAAGAATTAAAGGTTTATTATATTTAGCTTATGGATATTTTTCTGAAGTTCCTATTCATGTTCTTGTTGATAAATTAGGTTTTGAAAATAAGGAATCTTGTTTAAAGTTTTTAAATGATAATGAATTGAAAATTGGAATTGATAAAAATGGTGTTGATGTCTTTTATGGAAGAGAAAATTTTTCTGCTTTAAATTCTTCTCCTTTATTACAAGTTTTAATGCAGAAAAAATTTTAGGAATTTTGGGTTTAATTAAAATTATGAAAAAAAAAGTTTTAAATAATTATAATTAATTATTATTTTTATAAATTATATTTTTATTAAATTATTACATTATTATTTTTATTATTGAATGTTTTTTTTATTATTCAATTAATTCTATTTTATCTTCTTTATTTTCTTCTTTTGAATTATCAATTTTATCAGTTTTTATTTCATTATTATCATCATTATTTATGATATTTGGTTGTTTTAATTCTTCTAATTCTGCATTTCTTGAAATATTATTAATATTATTTTGATTCATTTGATTTATGTTTTGATTATAACTATTTAAAATTGTTAATTATATTCTTACTAATAATTTGTTGTTTTTTTTGCTTTTCTTATTTTATAATTCAAATATATTGCAATTGCTAAATATATTATACTATTAATTAATAACATTATTCCACTATTTATATGCTTCTTTTTTTTTATTTTTAATGATTCTGTATTTGAAAATGCATAAAAAGATAATATTAATAAATAAATAAAACCACTTAATGCAATTGTAAATAAATAAGTCAAACAAGTTTCAGACATTAATTTATATTATTTCCAAATTTTAAAATTTAATTAATATATTTTATTTAAATTTTTATCTAGTTTTTTTAATTTTTATTAACCATAAAAAAAAATGTTTAATTTTCCTTTTGAAGATATATTCGAATCAAATAATGAAATTTATAATTCATATGAAAATAACCAAATTGAAAAAAAGCAAAATATAAAATTACTAAAACAAAAAATCCAATCAATCCTCGAAAATTTAAAAAAAGCAAAAACTCTAAATTCTCATCTCCAATCAAAATGTTTAGAAAATTATAGAAAAGCTGAAAATCGTTTAAATCAAATAGAAAAATTATTAGAAAAAGTAAAAAGAATATCAAAATCAAAGCCAAAAAAACACATAAAATATTCATCATACATTCCATTAGAACACATATATTTCTACACTCCAAAAAAAATTCACATATATTACAATTTATTAGAAAAAGTATTAACATCATGTAAAAAAGGGAAAAATGAAGAAAGTATATTACCAAAAAAAAATATAAACCGTTTTAACTTCACAAAACAAGAAGATAAAACCTTAAAAAATATATTTCTTTTAACAGAAGATACAACAAATCCAATAAATTGGTTTATAATAAGTGAAGAAATGAATAAATTTCTAAAAAAAGAACCAACAAAAAAATATTTAAACCCAAAAAATAATGAAAATCAAAACGAAAGAATTTTCACTCCATTATTATGTTACATTCGTTATTTAGAAACAAGTTCCTTTTACAAATATAAAAAATGGACAAAAAATGAAGATACAATATTAAGAAAAGCAATATTATATTATGGACCAAAAAATTGGCAACAAATATCATATTGTTTAGATGGTAGAAATAATAGTCAATGTTTTCACAGATGGATGAAAGGAATTAATCCAAAAATTAAAAGAGATAAATGGACTTTTATTGAAGATTTAACTTTAGGTGTTGCATTAAGTAAAATTTACTTAAAAAAAAATTGGTCTAAAATTGCTAATCATTTACCAGGGAGAACTGATATTCAATGTAGAGAAAGATGGTGTAATATTTTAGATCCTGCTCTCGAAGAAGTTGAATGGAGTAAAGAAGAAGATGTTAAATTATTGGAATTAAATGATAAATTTGGTAATAAATGGAGTAGAATTGCTAAAGAATTTGGGAATAGAACTGATAATACTTGTTGGAGAAGATGGAAGTTTTTAAGAGGAAATCCTGATGTTTATGATAATGATGGGATTAAAAAAAATAATAAGGAAAAAGGATTTAAGAATGTTTTGTTTAATGTTGTTAAAGATGAGTAGTTTTTTTTTTTTAATTTTTTTTTATTTATTTATTATATTAAATTATAAAATTAAATATATTATTATTTTTTAAACTCTTTTTTCTTTTTTTTTTCCTTTTTTTTCCTTTTTTTTGTGATTTATTATTTAAATTAAATAGAATAAAAAATTATTTTTTATATTAATTCAATATTCAAATAATTAATGATTTAATAATATCATATAATTTTAAAACAAATTTCTGATATTATATGATGTCATTTATAAATTTTTGATTATTAAGATAAAAAAAAACTTCTTACCCATTTATTTTATATAAAAAAATTATAAACTATTAAACCCTTTCACAAATTCATCAAAATCAATTTCTCCATCACCATTATCATCAAATTTCTTATATAATTCATACAATTCTTTTTTTTCTTGTTCATTCTGTGGTTTAATCATATCACAAAATTCATCAAAAGAAATTTTTCCAGAACCATCAGTATCATAACTTTTAAAACATTCAAGTAACTGTTCTTTCTTAATAGTCTTTTCATAATCCATTAAAGCAGAAACAAACTCAGTATAATTAATTAAACCATTTTTATCAACATCCATTTCATTAAAAATATTAACAATATCATCCCCATTAATTTTACCTTTAAATTTCTGTTCTTCAACACCTTTTTTAATTTCTTCCATAGATAAAACACCATCATTATTTTCATCTAAGCTTTTAAACATTTCAACAAATTTTTTAGTTTCTTCTTCATTTAAATGAAAAGCAGTAAAATTAATAATACTTTTCTGCATTAAATTTAATTTACTATATCTTTGAACATGTAACCAATCAACACTAATTCTAGTATTATAAGCATGAGGAGCATTTTCTTTAATCCAATTATTTTCTAATATTTCAGAAACAGAAGGTCTTTTATCAAGTTCAACAAGCATAGATTTAATAATATTTTTAGCATCATTTGAAATATTATCAAATTCCTTATAATCAAAATTAAAATCCATAGAACAAATTTTTTTTTTTAATTCTTCTTCATTTTGACTATAAAAAGGTGGTTTCCCACAAAGCATAATATATAAAATAACACCAAGTGCCCAAACATCACATTTTTCAGTATATTTCCCAGTTAAAACTTCAGGAGCCATATAAAAAGTAGTTCCAACTGCTCCTTTCATTTCATTATTTTCACCATCGAAAACTTTACTTAAACCAAAATCAATTAATTTAACTTGTGAATCTTCAGCAATTGTACTAAATAATATATTTTCTGGTTTTAAATCACGATGACAAACACCATGTGCATGTAAGTAATTTACAGCTTGTGCTATTTGCTTAAATATACGAGCTGCATCACTTTCAGTATACATTTTATTTTGTTTTGCTTTTTTTGCTAATCTATCAAAAAATTCTCCACCTGTACATTCTTCCATTATTAAATATATGAATACTGAATCTTCGTATATGTCATATAATTTTATTATATTTGGATGGTCTGTTGCTCTTAAAAGATCGATTTCAGTTTTAAATCTTTTTTTATTTGTTATTTTTCTTTTGTTCATTTTTTTACATGCGTATATGTTACCTGTTGCTATGTTTTGACAACGAAGAACGTGACCGTATGAACCTTGACCTAATTCTTTTATAAAGTTGTAATTTTGGTTTATGTCTGATATATGTTCTCCTATAAAATGAGATTTACTTATCATTTTTATTTATTATTATATTTTTATTTTAATTTTTTGATGTCTTTTTTTAGTTATTTTTTTTTGGTTTTTTATTATTGGGGTTTTATATTTTTATTATCTTAATATTATTTTTTTAGATTTAATTTTTTTTGACAATAAATATAATTTTTTTTTTAACGTTTTTTATAATTTTTTATAATTAATTTTTATTCTTATATAAATGAATATGTTATTTTTTTTATTGGAGTTTTTGCTTTTATTTTATTAGGTTTATTAAAATTAAAAAATTCTGGAACTTTTTTATTTGGTTTTATTATTAATTTACTATTTTTTTCTTCAACTTTTTTTTGTTTTTTCTTAAGTTCATCTTCTTTTTTTAATTTTGCCAATTCATTTGCTTTATCTTTTAAAATTATTTCAAGGTTTCTTTTTACTTTCATATAATTTACATAATTCTTTTTTTTTTGTTCATTATTAAAATCAATTAAAAAATTTATTTTATCTTCAATATCAAGTAATCTTGATAGAGTATTAATTTTTTCGCCATAATTTTTAATTGGTTTTTTCAAAAATTCTTCTCTATTACTTATTCCTTTATGTATTTCTTTGACTTTTTTATCAATTAAATCAATTGAATTATCTTTTGAATTATTTGGAATATTTAAAAGATAATTTTTTAAATATTCGTTTTTATATTTTACTTCTCCTAATTTTTTTAATACTATATTTAATTCTTCATTAAAATATTTATCTAATTCATCTTCTTTTTCTAATTCTTCCATTTTTCTTTTAAATTCATTCCTTAAAATTGTTAATTCTTTTTGTTTTTCATTATATAAAATTAATGATTTTTGTATTCTATAAGAAATTAAATCTAATTTTTTTTTAAAATCTTCTGGTTTATCAAAAATTGGTTTTGGTTGTCTAATAATTTTAACTCCTTCAGACATATTTTCTTCTAAAACAGAATATCTTTTTTCTCTTCCTTTAACAGATATAGTTTTTTTTTTTGCCATTTTACTTTGAATATGATTAAAATTAGAAATTAAATATAAAGTATTACAATCAGCATAATAATCTCTTTGATCATCTTCTGTAAAATTATTTAAAATTTTTGTTCCATTTTTTACACATAATAAAAAAAATTTATTATCTAAATTTATTTCATAAACTCTTTGAACTCTACCAAATCTATATCTTAATAAATATGTTTCATGTAAAACTTCATTTCTTTTATCCCATAAATTATCTTTTTTTTCTTTTTCTTCTTCTATTTTTTTATTTAAATAATTTATATATTCATCTGTGTCATTTATATATATTCTTATATATTTTAACATTCTTTGATAATTAAATATTTCTAATCTCATTAAATCAACTGCAATTTCTTTTTCTTCTTTTATTAAATTATATTCTTTTTTCATATGTTTTAAAAAATAATTTTCATAAAAAATTTTTCTTGTTTTACTTAAAAATTCTCGTAAATTTTCAAATCTACCTTTTCTTATTGAATAACTTCTTGAATTAAAATTATTTAACGTTTCTCTATTATTTCTAGTTCTTTTACTTTTAGATAATGTCATAAAAAATTTATTTCTATTATTATTATGAAAAGTTGAATTAAGGGTATGAAATGATAAAGTATTATTTGAAATTGTAGTATCTCTAAAACTATTATATAATTTCAAAGGAGGAATTAATTTACTTTTATCAGAATTAAAACTTTGATATGAATTTAATATTTGATGATAACGATTATTATTTGTTAATGTTGTCTTTAATGAATTATGATGAAATGAATTTAAATTATTTCTTTGATTATATCTTTTACCTACTCTATTTTTTAATATTTTCATATCTTTTATCATTTGATTTGTTAAAGTTTTTTGAACTAAAACATCAGTTTTTTCTAATGAAATTGTAGGTATTGAAAATGTTTCATTCATTTTAATTAAAATTTAGACTCATTTATAATAAATAAAATGTTTATAATTTATGAAAATTAATTAAAAAAATGATAATTTATGTATTAATTATTAAATAATAAATATATAATCTTTTTAAATGGAAATGATTTATTTTTATAATAATTAAATATTTTATTTTTTCATATTTATTAATTTTAATAAGAAATAAATTTAAATGTAGAATTATAAATATATAATTTAAAAACAATTAAAATTTGAATAAATATTTTCATTTAATTTTACACTACTTTTTATAACATCATTTGTTTCACTTTTAGTACTCAGATTTGAATTTGAATTTTGTCTTATTACTTTTTTTTGATATAAATGATTTAATGAAGGACTTTTACTTCTATAATATTTAGACTCATTTAAAGATAAATTATTATCGAATTTCTTTTTAAAATTAGAACTTTTTCCATTTGGAATTTTATTTGAATGGGTATTTAAATTTGATTTTCTATTTAAATCAGTTTGAATACTTGATGAAGGAGTATTTCTCATACTTAAAGTTTTATAATTTTCATATATATTTTTTTTTAAATGAAGAATAAATTCAAATGAAAGTTGATGAATATTATTTTTTTCATAATTAGTTTCTATAAAATATGAAATTTGTTCATATATTGAATAATAATCTTTTAATATTGTATCATATTCATTTTTTGCATTAAAATAATTTTCATTTATTATATTATAATTTGATATTAATTTATCTAATTTTCCTTTTATTTCATTATAAGATTTATGACTATTTGCATATAATTTATAATTTTTTTGAATTTTTTCTAATTGTTGTAATATAGATTTTTTCTCTAATTTATAATCATTTTCATTTTCTTTTTGTTTTTCAATTAAATCATTGATTTTATTATTTGCTTGAATAACTAACAATCTTAATTTTTCATTTTTTTTTATTAAATCATCAAAACAATCAGTTTTTTCATAAATATAATCATGGAAATTAATTTGAGAATTTTTTTCTGAGCTTAAATCAATTTTTAAAGGTGAAGTATTTTTTGAATTTTTTATTGAGTTTTTAGATGTATTATTTTTCCAAAAAGAACTAATAGGTGATTCAATTCTTTCATTTGAATTATTATTTCTAACATGTTTATTCTTTCCTTTACTATTATTTTGACTTTGACTTTTATTAAAATAATTATTTTTACTTGAATCTTTCATATTAAAATAATTTCTCATTTTTAAATCTCTATTTAAATTTAATTATATATATTAAAAAATAATTAATTCACTAAATTATTTTTTATTTAAATTTTATTAATTAAAATTAAAAAAAAAAACTACTAAAAATATAATAATATAAAAAAAGGCAAAAAAAAAAATATAAAAACTTAAAAAATAATTTAAAAACTAAAAAATATTAATATTTAACTCCAACTAATTAATAAATAATTATATAAAAACCAAAACAAAAAAAAAAAAAAATGTCAGTAAACCAAAGAATAATAAAAGAAACACAAAAATTAAAAAAAGATCCAATAAGTGGAATATCAGCAGAACCTTTCAGTGATAATCCAAGATATTTCAACGTAGTAATAAGTGGTCCAAAAGACAGTCCATATGAAGGAGGAAAATTTCATCTTCAATTATATTTACCAGAAGAATATCCAATGGTTCCTCCAAAATGTATTTTTATGACTAAAATTTATCATCCAAATATTGATTTTCTTGGAAGAATTTGCTTAGATATTTTAAAAAAAAATTGGAGTCCTGCTTTACAAATTAGAGCTGTTTTATTATCTATTCAAAGCTTACTTAATGAACCTAATACTGCTGATCCACTTAATGAAAAAGTTAATGATCATTGGTTAAAAGATAAGAAAGATGCTGAGAAAACTGCTAAAGAATGGACTAAGAAATATGCTTCTAAATAATTTTTGTTTTTTTTTTTTAGTATTTAGTTTTGGGAAAAATTTAATATTTTTAAAAATTAATTATTTTAAAAAACGTTTCTTTTACATATATATTACTCTTTTATTATTCTATTATAAAACAAATTTTTTTATTTAATTTTTTTTTTTTTGGGTTTTTTATTTTAAATACATCATTTAATATCAATGTAATTATAATTAGGTAATAATTTATTTATATCTCCATTTTGGTTTTAATTAATGCATATTAAGACCAAACTTATTGAAAATTTAATAATTAAAACATTTAACCAAAATAAAATTAAAAGTTGAATAAATACTACAGAAAATTATCTGATAAGAGTATACAACATCTAAATAAATTTTTAACATTATTAATATTTTGAAAAGAAATAGATATATAAATTAAATTATCATCAGTAATATATTTTTCTTGATTTTCTTTTATTATTTTTCTTATTAAATCTAATGGAACATTATAATCCATTATAAATAAAGTTTTCTTAATATTACATTTATTATTTTTTGAAATATCAATATAATCAATTAAATTAGAATCTAAATTATTTATATTTAAATCTACAAAATTTATTGAATTATCAATATCTTTATTTTCATTTTTAACAATATAATCAGATATTTTTTGTAAATTTTCACATGAATTAAAACAGTTTACACCTTCATCAAAATTTTTTAAAATAGGATTATCACAAGGTAAAAATATAGAATAAAATTTTTTTGGATTTTTTCTAAATATATTTACTGTAAATATTATTTCATTTTTTTGATAATCAAAAAAATCACCTTCAAAACCAAATCTATTAAAAATTTGATAAGGAGATAATTTTTCACCATTTATTTCAAAATGTAAAAAACCATCTAAATTATAATTATTATCATTTAAATAATTTTGAGAAACATTCATTTTTAAAAATAAAGGACCATTATTTTTAGAATAAATAACTTTATTATTAATTGGAATATATGAATTTTCATTTCCAATTCTCATTAATAAACAACACAAATTAAAACCATTAAATTTTTCTTCATAACCTAAATAATTACATAATCCTTTTTCTTTTATTCCCCAATTATCATTTGAAATTATAAATTTAATTTCATCTCCTTTATCAAACCAAATATTAATCATTTTTTCATTTACATTTGAATAAAAATCAATATTATTTTTTTCTATATGTTTTTTATTTTGACTTATATTTGATTCCATTTCTAATAAATTCTTTGTTTTTAATAAAGAAGAAGAAAGAGAATTAATAGGAATTGGTGTTATTGTAATATTCTTAGGAAAATTAGTATTATTTTTTGATATATTAGGAAAACAAGTTTTACCTAATTTTTCATTTCTTATTTTTTCAACTTGAGTATATAAACTTTTTCTTTCCATTGGAATTAATTCAATAATATTATATGAACTACTACTACTTGATTTATATTCAATATTATTTTTATTATCTTCTTCAATATAAGATAATCTACTTTCAATAAGATCATATTCATTTAAAGTTGGCTTTTTATTTCCTTTTTTTACACTTAAAATAGTATGTGGATTAGTTGCTCCATTAATTGTACTATCTTTATAATTATAACTTGGACTTAGTATATCTTTATTTGAATTACTTAAGTTTATTGAAAGAGGATTAATTCCTATTTTTTGTTTAGTACAAGCACATCCCATTATTTATTTTTTTTTAATTTTTTTTTAAGAATTTTTCTTTTTATAATTTATATTATTTTTTAAATGAGTATTTGAATATATTATGATTAATTATATATATTTTTAATTATAAATATTATATTTATTTTTTATTTACTCTTTTTTAACAATTTTTGAAATATTCACATTAAATGTTATATCACCAAAATGTGCTGTTTTCATAAATGAATTTTTAGATTCATTTATTTTTGAATTATTTCCATTTAAATAAATTGAAAAATCCATAAAACTTTCTAATTTTTTTGTAATTTCTAAATTAGTTGAAGGATCTAATGTATTACTATTATCTTTTGAAAATAACATTCTAGAAGTTTTAACTTTTTCTTCATCTTCTTTTTTAGTTAAAGCATTTTTTAATTCTTGAGGAACATTCAAAAATCTTATTGTCTTTGACATATTTTTAATGCAATTTTTTAATAATTTAATTCTCATAGAAACAATTCTACAATTTTTTTGATAATTTTGTATAAATTGTTGAGTTTTATAATCTAAACTATTTTTATTATTTTGTTTATTATTTAAATAAATTCTTGCTTCTATTTTAAAATATTTATTTTGTTGTTTAACTTCTTCAATATTATTATTTATTTCTTCTAAATCTAAATATAATAATCCTTTCCTATGAAATAATTTTGTATTTTGTTCTACAAAATCAGCAATTCTGAAATTATAATATTTTTCAAATCCACTTCCAATAATTTTGGAATTTCTATCTGTAAATATATCTACTTCTTTTAATTTTCTTAAAAATAATGTTATATATTCATCCTTAATTAAATTTTTATCTTCTGAACTTTTTAATTGATCTTTAAAATATAATTCATTTTCTTCTATTTTTCTTTTAAATTCTTCTTGAATTTGTTTTTCTATTAATATTTTACCTTTAATTTTTTGTTTCTTTTTATAAAATTCTTCTTTCTTTTTTAATAAACTTTCAAGTCTATATAACATATCACTTATTTCTTGATTATTTTTTATTCTTAATTTTAAAATTTCAAAATTTAATTCAAAAGTTTTTTTTAAATCATATAAATAATTTTTAGCATTTTGTTGTTGTTTAGGTAAAGAAAAAATTCTAATTTTATGATTTTGATATTGAGAAAGAGTTGATTTATTATTTAAATCATGTATTCCACTTAATAAACTATGTTTATGAGAAGCAAAAGTATAATCAAGAAAAGAATCTTTATTAGTATTTGATAATGATGTTATTTTGGCTATACAAATAATTTTAATATTATACTTGATTGTTCATCTAATTTTTTATATGCCTTATTTTGATATTGTCTTCTCCTTTGAACTGATTTTGAAGTATTTTTTTTTGATATTTCATTATTAAATTTATTTTTGCTATTAAAAATTGATTGATTTCCTTTTGGAATTAATGTTTTCATATTTATTATTAAATAATTTAATTAAAGATTATTTTTTTTCTTTAATGAATAAAATTTATGAATAAATAAAGCACTTTTATTTTAAAATAAAATTTTATTTAATTTTCAATATATAAAATTAAAATAATTTTTTAAATTCATTAATCCATAATTATATTCATTTTTTTAATTTAAATTAATAATTCAACTACTTTTAATAATTAATGTTATAACTTTTAATCTTAATTTTAAATTATTCATTCAAAAATTAAAATGTTGATTAATTATTATATATAAAGAAATAAAATAAATATTAAATTATTAAGAGAAAAAAAATATAAATATATTTTTTGAACAATAAAATTTAAAAACAAATTAAATTAAATTATATTATCATTAAATTTTTAAGTTTAAAACTTAATTTAATATAATATAAAAAAATGAGTAAAAGAAAAAAAGACTCAATTAAAAATAATCAATACAGAAATTCCTTTTCAGACCAAAATGACTCATATTACGAAGACTCAGAAGAAGAAGAATCAAAGCAAAACTTAGCATATTTATCAGAAAAAGAATTAAAAAGTGGAAATGTAAAAGATTACATTTTCTCATTATTCACACGTAAAATATATGCAGAACTATACTTTGCTTGGTGTAAAGACTGTAACGAAGCATTTAGTCCAGAAAGTGCAAAATACTTTAGAGACGAATTACTATCACGTAATAACAAAGATTTAAAAAATTTTAATTTTCGTTCAATGAGAGTAGGAAAGAATTTTTTATTAGGTTTCGTAAGTAATTTAGCACCAGGTCCAGTAAGAAAAGTAGAATTACCAGATAATATGATAAGTGATGTATGTATGCATAATATTAAAAGTTTAATATCAGCAAAAGGTGTTGAATATTTAAATTTAGCAAGTAATATGATATCAACTGAAGGTTTAAAAATTATTCAAAATGAAGTAATGGCTTCAAAATCTTTAAGATATTTAAATTTAGGTGTTCTTGAAGGTTCATTTAGAAGAAATAATTTTAGTGGTGAAGGTGGTATAATTTTAGCTAGAATTTTATTAAATAATACTAGTATTGAAACTTTAATTTTACAAGATAATGAATTAGGTGAAGATAGTGGTGATAAAATTGGTGCTTCTCTTATTCAAAATAAAAGTATTAAAAAATTAGTTGTTAGTGATAATAAAATTAAAAATAAAGGTGCAAGATCAATTATTGAAAATGGTTCATCTTTAATTAGTTTAGATTTATCTAATAATGATATATCACCTGAAGTTTGTTTTGATTTAAAAAATTTAATTATTCGTTCAAAAAATTTAAAAGAAGTTATTTGGAATGGAAATAATGTTGGTTTAAAAGGGATTAATTTTATTGTAGAAGCATTGAAAGATTCTACTAAATTAAAATCATTATCTTTAAAAAATACTAGTATTGGAGTTTCTGGTATTCAAAGTTTAGCTGATGGATTATTTTCTAATAAATATTTAGAAATTTTAGATATTGGTTCTAATTCTATTAATTTTCAAAGTTTTAGAGAATTATGTGATTCTTTAAATAATAATAAAATTAGAATTTTAAAATGTAAAAATAATTTATTAGGAGATGATTCTATGAAATATTTTGCTGAAACTATTTTATCTAATGAAACTGCTTCTAATTTAACTGCTTTTGATTTTTCTTCTTGTAAAATTTATGATCAAGGATTAATTTATTTATTAAATGAATTAAGTCAAAATGAAAAAATTACTTGGATTAATTTAAGAGATAATTATTTTAGTCATGAAATTGATTTTGTAATATTAAATTTTTTAGAAAAGAATAAAAAATTAACATATTTAGATTTATCAAAAAATAGATTTAGTTTTCAATGTTTACAAAAAGTAAGTAAAATAATACAAAGAAATAGAAGTATTCAAAATAATAAAGAACCAAATAAATTATTAGTTGAATTATATTCTTTAAAATATGAAAATACAAAATTAAATGAATTAAAAGATACTCTTAAAATAATAGAAAATGATAATGAAAAATTAAGATTAAATAAAGCAGATTTAAGACAAGATTATGAAATAGCAAAAAATGAATGTCAAGAAAAAATGGCAGAAACACAAAAAAAAATTACTGATAATAAATATTTACTTGATTTACGTAAAAAAGAATTAGAAGAAAAAACAAAAGAATTAGAAACTTTAAAACAAGAAAATAAAGAAAAAATGGAAAAATTAAATACACAATATAATAATTTATGTGAAGAAAAAAAACAAAAAGAAGAAGAAGCAATTCAAATTAAAGTTGATATTGAAACAATTCAAATTGAATTAATGCAAAAAATTAGAGATTTAAATGATGAAATTGATGCTAATAAAAAAAAAGAACAAGAAATTATGAGAGAAGTAAAAAATGTAGCTGCTGAAATTGTTAAAATGGATCAGAAAATAAAAATAAAAGAAGAAGAAGGTAAAAAATAAATATTTTTCAATATTAAAAAAAGGTATTTTTATTTTTTTTTTATTTTTATATTTTCAATTTTTTTTTATTTAAACTATGAAAATACATTTATATTATTTGATTGTTGTGGAATATCCCAATTTATTCTTTGTACTTTCATTATTATTTTATCATTATATTTTGGAAGTTCATTTTTTGGATTATTAAAATCTATATATACACTTTTTCCATTATAATCAAATTTAAATCTAAAATAATATTGTCCTGGTAAGGGAAAATTTTCTTTTATATCTGAAATTTTTATATCTTTATAATCTTTATATATTATAAATACATTCATATTTTCTTCTCTTTCATTATCTTCTGGTATAAAATAATAAATAAAAGTAGACATTTGTAATAAAAATAAATTAATAAAAAAACCAAAAAAAAAATAAAAAAAAAATATTATAAAACATATAAAACTATAATACAAAAATATAATATATTAAACTAAAAAAAAAAAGGTAAAAAAAACTAAGTAAAAAAATTAAAAAAACTAATTCATAAATCCATTTTCCTTTTCAGAATCAACATAATTACAAATAAACAAATTATGATTGGCTTTAAAAGTCATTTTATCAAAAATCATAATTTCCTCATAAGCATAAATCCAAGTACCATTAGTACTTTTTCTAACTTCTCCTTTTTCATTAACATAACCATCTTGAATAAACCATTTATTATTTTTAAACTCAACAATACAATGAGTTCTACTTAACATATTATCATCAATTAAAATATCACAATCTGGACTTCTTCCTATAGAAATAGGACTTTTTGAAGGAGAAAAAGACACAACTCCATGTTTTATATCACCAGAAAATATTTTAACATTTAATAAATTTTCATAATCACTTTGTTTTTTATTTGAATAATTTTCACTCATTAACATTTCATCTTCTAATCCAATTGTAAATACAATATAATTTTCTCCTATATTTAATAAAAAATTATTTTTTATTTCTATCCAATTTGTTATTTTAATAAAAGTACCAAATCCATGTCCTAAATCTTTTAAATAATATTTTAAATCATATGGATTAAATCTTATTTGAAAATGTTTTCCTAAAAATCTTTCATCATATTGTTTTTCTCTTGGTTTAATTAAATAATCTATTGTTGGATTATTTGTATTTTCTTCATAACCAAAATATGATATTCCATCATTTGATTTTCTTTTTCCATTTTCTAATCCTAAGGGATTTATTATTAAAATTGAACCTTTTGGTTCTGTTGTTGAACTTATTATTTCTATTTTTAAATTTTGTGATTTTGGTATTACTTCTTTTATTTTTTCTATTTCTGTTTCATCTGGTTCTGATAATATTTTTTGAAGATTATCTTGATTTAATTTATTTGATAATGTAGTATTTTTTATTGTTGTTCCATGTATTTCATCAAAATTATCTGAGTCTGTTCCTATTTTATTTACTGATTTATTTTTCGTTTTCATTTCGTTCTTTTTTTCTTCTAATTGACTCGTTGCTTCACAACACTATTAAAATTATTTTTTTTATTTTATTTTATTTTTCTTACATTACTATTTCCCATTTTATACTTTTAAATTATAAATATTTAAAAAATTTATTAATTAAATTAAGGATAATTTAATTATTATAATATCATAATATAAAATTTTCAAAAAAAAAAATAAATTTTATAAAAAAAAAATAAAAATTATATTAAATTAACAAAATAAAATAATTATATTTTCCCTTGATAAAAGTATTTAATTTCATATCTATAATTAAAAAAAGTAGGTTGTATTTCAACCATAACATGTTCAAATAAATCAATACTTTCATTATTTTCCAATAAAACTATTTTTTTATCTTCATCAACATTTTTAATTCCACCAACTTTTGTAAAATCTAAATTAGCTTCAATTCCATATTTAACACTAATTCCTTTAATAAAATTTTTATCAATAGAATGAATAACAATTTCAATTCCTTTTGTTTCTTCATTATGTTCCATAAAAAAGATAAAAGCAGAAAAATAATTTGAATCTTTCCCACAAAAAAAACCAACTCTATTTTGTTTATTCATTTGATTACATTCTCTATCAGATTTAACTTTATTAGTCATTTCAATTGGTAAATAATCAATTTCTAAAGCAGCACTTAATAATCTATGAACTAAAATATCAGAATATCTTCTTATTGGACTTGTAAAATGAGTATAAATTTCCATTGCTAAACCATAATGATAAAATTCTTCATATGAAAATTCACTTGAAGTAAAATATTTAGCTTGATTCATTGTTCTTGTTAATAAAGTTCTTATTAATTTATTAAAAAAAGGATCATTTTCTTTTATTATTTTATCTAAAGAATTACTTAAATTTAATGATGATGATGAATCAATTGAATATCCTCTTTCATTTAATATTTTTATAAAGTTATTTAATTCTTTTTCTTTTGGTGGAGGATGTCTTCTTAAAATTGCACATGAAGGATATGATTCATATATTTTTTTAGCTACCCAAACATTTGCAAGTAACATACATTCTTCAACTAAAGAATTTGTTTCAAATGTTTTATACATTGAAATATCTGTTATTGTATTTGTTTCTTGATTTAAATTAAATTTCATTTCATTACTTGCTAAAATTAAAGCACCAGATTCAATTCTTTTTCTTTTTAAATCCTTTGTAATTTTATTTAATAATCTAATCCCAATTGCAATATCAGAATTATCATTTTTATCATTCATAATATTATTTGCTTTCTCATAAGTTAAAGCAGCTCTTGATCTAATAACACTTTTACCATAATTTACATTTAAAATTTCTAAATTATCCTTATCAAATTCCCATAAAACTGAAAATGCTAATCTTTCCTTTCCACCAACTAAAGAACATAAATTCTCAGTTAATACTTTTGGTAACATATCAGTTCTCTTATGAACTAAGTAAATAGTATTACAATTCTTAGCTGCAATTCTATCAACTTCACTTCCTGCTTTAACATAATGAGAAACATCTGCAATATGAACACCTAATTCATAATTACCATTTGGTAATATTTTACAATGTAAAGCATCATCAATATCTTTACAACCAGGAGGATCTATTGAACATATACAACGATCTCTTAAATCAATTCTCTTTTCTAATTCTTCTTCTGGACATTTAAATTCTATATCTTCTCTTGGCATACTATCTATTATTTTTTTACTAAAGGGATTTATATCTACATTATGTTCATATAATATTATATTATTTTCTACTGGAATATCAAGACATTTTCCTAATTTTAAAATAAAGTGACCATATGGTAAAGGAGTACTTATTTTCCAATTATCATATTTTATTATTATTCTTTGATTATAGTATGATTCTCTTTCATAGAGATTTATTAAGAAAAATGGGAATTTACTATCTATTGGAATAAATACACATAATGTATTTTCTGTGTCATTTGATTTTAAATATTTTTCTAAGTTTTCTGGGATTGAATTATTATTTTTATCTGATGGATTGTATATTGTACCAGAGAAAATATTTCTATTATAACGTAATATTCCTTCAATATGACCTGTTGGTTGTTTTGTTGTTTTTTTTATTTTTTCTCTTAAATCAAGAGCTTTTTCTTCTATTTCTTTATTTTCATTATCTTCTTCTTCAACACCATTAAATTCTTCTCCTTCTAAATTTATATTTTCTTTTAATTTCCATTCTGATTCATTATATAATGTAAAACATACTATATCACCATTCATTGCTCTATTTAAATTTGCTTCTCCTTCTATTATTATATCTTTATCAAATAATGTACTTTTTACTATTGCTGTATTGAATATTCCTGGTTGAAAATATATTTTTCCTTGAAACATTTTAGCTTGTTTAATATTACTTTTCATTTCTCCTTCTGTTAAATGTTCTGTAAAAACTAAATTATTTTCATTTTCAATTTCCATTTTATTATTATTGTTATTAATAACATTTGCAACATAATTAAATAAATCAGGTGATTCTTTCATTTTTTCTTTTGCAAATGATAACATATCATAATAGAAAATATTATTTTCTGATATTTTATTTTTTGGAACTTCATTATATAAAATTATTAAAGAGTAATCATTAGTTATTGATAAAATATGTTCTTTAAAATATTCAATTGTTTTATCAAAAAAAATTTCATTTCTTTTAGTTTTCTTTAATGAAGTTTCATTTGGTATATTTGCAATGTCTTTTTGATATTCATTTGGATAAATATAAAAATTTCTATTTTCCATTAAGAAATTAAATCTATTTAAAATTTTTGAATCTTTCAAATTTAATAATGTATTATATTCAGATTGAGGAATTATACAATTATCTATTATTCTAAAATTTTCTAATGCATCTATTTGAGATTCTATTAATGATGATGTTAAAAAAATTAATGGATGAGATAATGAAAGTTGTTTAATATTTTCTTCACATGACATACATTCTGAAATATTACATGGAATATCATCTCTTAATATTTTTGCTTTTACTAATTTTGTGATATACCCTTTTTTTATTTTTTTATATTGAATATTTAATTTATCCATTTTAAATAAAAAATAATTAAATTAAATAATAAAAATTTCAAATTTATAAATTAAATGATAAAAAAAATTATTCTTCTTTTTCTTTTTTTTGATGAATACTATAACCAATAATAAAAACAATAGATAAAATAATGCTAATTCCTCCAACAATAATATAGCAAAT